>OOFE01021356.1:4309-20380 GCA_900323365.1 Monocentris japonica | reverse complement strand
CCCAGATCTGTGCTTTGACACAATCCTGTCTCTGAGCTCTGCAGGCAGTTCCTTCGACCTCATGGTTTGGTTTTTGCTCTGATATGTATTGTCAGCTGTGAGACCTTATATAGACAGGTGTGTGCCTTTCCAAATCATGTCCAATCAAATGCATTTACCACAGGTGGACTCCAAACAAGGTGTAGAAACATCTCCAAGATGATCAAGAGAAATGGGAGGCACCTGAGCTAAATTTCAAGTGTCATAGCAAAGGGTCTGAATACTTATGGCAATGTGATATTTCAGTTTTTCCTTTTTAATAAATTTGCAAAAGTTTCTAAAATTCTGTTTTCTCTTTGTCATTATGGGGTATTGAGTGTAGATTGATGAGGGAAAAAATGAATTTAAACGATTTTAGCATAAGGCTGCAACATAACAAAATGTGAAAAAAGTGAAGGGGTCTGAATACTTTCTGAATGCACTGTATATATATATATATATATACAGTATATAGTTCCCATTTGTATGGTGTGCAATTAAATCAAGCATGCAATCCTCAGGTGTGAAAAAAGTATGATGATGACTGCTTCTAAACATTTCTTGTAACCATCAATAAGCTTCCTGCACCTTTCTGCTGGCAGTTTCTCCCATTCACTTCAATTCAAACCCACTCCAGTTCTTCAATGTTCAAAGGATTCCTTTGGCCAACGGCACATTTCAAGTCTCGCCATTGGTTCTCAATGGTCCAGTCCAACGTTTTCTCTTGAATCATTCCTGGGTGCTTTTGGATGTGTGTTTTGGGTCATTGTCCTGCTGGAGGACCCATGATCTACCCATTTTTCTGACACTGGGTAGCACATTTGGCTCCAAAATGCCTTGGTAATCTTCTGATTTCATGATGCCCTTAATACGCTGAAGATGTCCAGCACCTGAGGCAGCAAAGCAGCCTCAGCATTATGGGACATCCACCATATTTGACTGGAGGTAGGGTGATCTTTTCTTAAAAAGCTTTAAAAGCATCGTCTGTAAACAAAGTGCTGATCTACATTGCCAGAGCTCTACTTTGGTTTCATCGGTCCACAGAACATTTTCCCAGAAGGATTTAGGTTTGTCCAGGTGGGTCTTGGCAAAGCAATCGGGTCTTCTTGTGTTTCTCTTTCAGCAGTGGGGTGTTCCATGGCCTCTGGTTCAGTGTCTGGTGTATGGTACAGGCTGAAACCATTACTCCAGACCTCTCAAGGTCAGCCTTGAAATCTTTGGATGTCATGCAAGGTGTTTTTTCAATGGCTCGCACCAACCCTTGAGGACATCTGAGGTGAATCTTCCTCTTATCACCACTTCCTGGGAGATTCCTAGCAATTCCATGAGCAGCAAACTTCTTAATAACATTACAAAAAACTATGGAAACAGGAATACCAAGAGATGGCCTTATAGCCTTCTGAACACTTATAATTGGCGATAATAGTTTTCATGACATCCTCAGACAGTTCTTCGCTCTTCATTTTCACAGACAACGAGGGAAGCAGAACAGACTGTTTTATCACTTTAAAATGGATAATTGGTTCATTTATATCATGTCAGTACCTGCAACCTGTCACAGGTGAGTTGAATTACACTGCAAATGAGAATCTATTTCCTCCAACAACATTGATTTGAATTGTTTTAAATGGCAATAATTGTGGCCATGGACACTTTTCAATTTTGAAAACAAAATATACATTTTTTTTTTCTTGTTGTTGATCATGTGCTGTTGTAAATCAATAGATGAATGTGTTCAATTTGCATTTATTTCAGAGGTAATTGTACATAATGTACAATTGTACAATGTAATCTACAATATTCTTGGCCAGAACCGTAATTTGAGTTAACTAGTATCATCTTTTTCCTCTGACTCCTTCTACAACCCCCCGAAATAGGGTCAAATTCAACACTGAAAAATGCATAAAATCAAACTGAGCCATTAGTTTTTCACTGCTTTATAAGCTGCTTCAGTTGGGTAGTCAAATGAAAACCAGCCCTAAAAATAAGGTAGATAACTTATTGGACTTTTACCATAGCACTGGTTATGCTCTTAGATGCTTGCTTAAGGAGATGCACTTAGGATTTCTGGTGACTAGTAGTTATCGTGCCTACCTACGTTGAATGCACTTATTGTAAGTCGCTTTGGATAAAAGCGTCTGCTAAATGCCTGTAATGTAATGTATGCTCTCTCCTATCTTTATCTAAGATTTGTTACTCCGTGATGTATGTAGATATGATGTATGCAACGAATTTACTATATGTCTAAAAGATTTATGTCTGCCTAAAAAGGTGGTTAAACTCTCTTCGTTAAATATAAAGGTGGGTAAATCGAGTTGAGGTGGGTTTACCTTCCACTACGTGCCTCGCTATAACAAGCCAGTTTGCATTAATGAATATAACACGATAGATACTGACTGGGCAAGACCTGAGCTTGTTTTTTTTACTTGTTACGTTTTATAATAACGCTTATGTTTGCGGAAATACGTAAACACTCGTGATGCTCGCCTCGACCCAGGACGATTTCGTCACCAGGGGGAGTCCTACTACTGAACATCGAGCAGGCTGGCTGTGTGTGTACAAGCTGCGTCAAGTCAGCCAGAGATAGACAGAATAAGACCGGTTAGGCATATTTGCTTGAAAAATCAAAGATACAATAAACATATACAATAAAATAGGCATCTATCCAAGAGGTTTGGTTTATGTTATGGTGTATCTGCATCATATCTAAGTACATTTGGTCCATGCATATGGGATATCTGCATTGCATATAACTACATTTTAGGCATTTAGCGGATGTTTGTGTTATCTTTGACATCTTGCCTCGGCCTACATAGCAACGAATGTATGCGGTGACACGGATGTTTTGAAAGGAACATTAACTATAAAGTCTCTTCAATGCACACTTTATTTTCACTTTGGTACTTTGTATTACTCGAATAAAACCATTGCAACGGTCGTCAATTAGCTTTCTTTTGAAACTCGGAACCGGAAGTCGTATTTCACTCTGGCTGGCTTGACACTAGTACGTATCCGCCGGATCGCGTCTGAAAGGATTGAAGTCTTGCAGCGGTTCAGACTAAGCAATGACAACTCATGATGGCGAGTATTCCTCATCCACGTCCTTTTCGCTCTACGCTGCTGTCTGGACGGCGGCGACAGCTTCTCGACTGAGACCATACAATCCTCTCCAGGGCGACCAATTCCTGCGAGACTAGCTTGGATATTCAAGGACATTTAGTAGAGCTGCTTTTGGCCTTTTCTGTCGAGTGAGGAAATCCAGCGTGCGGTTCTTCAACTCTACTATGATGTCGCCAGATTTTGTAAACAAGAACAGAAACGGCGCTTCATTTCATCAAACCAAGGGTTGATGGCGTTTCTCTAGGTGTCCTTATATGTCTCACACGTACCCCTCCATTCATCGAAGGGCCAAACGGCGACGTAAAGGAGATTAGTTGTTGACTCTGGAGACGTTCATGCAAATGGCATGGTTTTCAGCGCGCTTCAAATACCGTTAATTTTAGACACACGGCTGCTTTGTGTTGAGGAAATTCGTTGGTGAAGCCAGTGACCCAAAACGCAGAGAAAGCCCAATGAACTTTGATTTGGTGAGTGCTGGAGTGTGGTGAATCCTGTGGTGCATCCCTGGTGTGCAGGTCCAGGTATGTGATGAGCATTGCAAGCCGTGAATTTGTCATTACTACGCTGCCATGTTGCTAGGTAACTAAATAATGGTGGGTTTACTGTACTTCAAATGTGATATTTTGTACTGGAGCAGCAGGGCGCCTTGTAGCCTGCTGATAGGCTTGTCACGCTGCTTTCTATGTCACAATGTATTTCATTCATCAATGTTTATACCCAGATGTAGCGTTTGTTTTTTCCACTCCTGATGCAAGTTGACAAACATGTTCCTCTCATGCAGTTTGCAGGGAGAGTAGGTTCAGTGGCAAGTGAGGGCGTGTCCACACCTTGCAGCCCCAGCAGGTTGCATCCAGTCTTGTAGCTTACAGATGGCCATGTGCAGCCTGATCACAGGTGTAGTTTTTTTTTGAGGGAGAGGAGAGAGCACCACCGGCTTTCTGTGCACACATCATTTTCCATCTTAAAACCCTTCCTGCCACAAGTTTGCTTCTATAGCCACCAGGTCCATTCCCATTTAAATCCGTCTTTCTTGGTTTTAGAATTGAGATTCACTCCGCTTGACTCACCAAGGCCTGGGTGAGTCACTGAGGCAGTGCCGACTCGGAGGCTGTGGCTTCTGTTGCCCAGACGATGGCTCTGCTGTGAGGGCAGGAGTTGAAGCAGGGCTACATTTTTCAAGTGCTACCAATGTGTCCCTTTACTCTTCCAGCATCACAAAATATTTCAGAATTAGGAATGCTGTGACAAATTTACTTTTTATACCACGGTGAGGTTTATCTGGGTCACTGCTCCGAGATCAGTTCTCAGCTTTATGACTACAGGATCTGGCCTAAACTTAGACTAAATATGTTGAAAGAGCATGGAATAGAGGAGAAGATACTGAGCTAGGTTCTTGTGCTGTTGCTAGTCCTGAAGAATATTATACTAATACGTATGCAGGGTATAATCCGTGCTTGGCATGTTGAAACTTGCCGTGCAGTTCTTAGAAGCCATAGCAGTTGTTGGTATTGTGTAACACACTCAGCATCTTTTTCTCAATTGTCTTGGAATATTTAATTGCCCTTGTTTGACTGTCCTCATTAAAGTACTTAAATGAAAATGTGGAGTGTTAAAGCCAAGTGCAAGAGCAGACTTGTAAAATTAAATTCCATGGATTCTTTTGTGAACTGAATTGGAGGCCAGCCTGTTCAGAATTATGCTTTGGCTTTTTCTACAAATTGTTCTGAGTGACCTTTGTGCCACATTACACAGCCTCGTTATTCTCCACTTGATTTGAAACGTGTTTGACAGCCTCTGTTGAATAATGTCTGAGACTGATGATTTCAACAGTGACTTGCAGGGTATTCTCTCACCCCATTCCTCCGTGTCAAGATGAACTACGCCATAAACACAACTGGCTGAAATTACTGCATGTTCTTCAACCACTGAAGCATTGCTTTGATGATACTTAAGGGCAGACAACTTGAAGTGAAGACCATCGATTATAGCATCAACGTCACTAACACTCCCTGACCGGAGACCAAAAACCTTTTTCTCTTGACTGTGTGCTGCCATTTTTACTCGCAATAATTGCTCAGACCTTTCAATGCTTTCAGATGTAGCTGTCTTAACTTTGAACATGGCAACACCACTAACCTAACTGGTTTTCTGATGGGGACTTGCTGTTGCCCTTCACCAGTTTATGAACATTATTGTTCATTGTTTGTATTATTCATGACATAACCAGAAAAGTAGCCCTTTATTTGGTCTGTAAAGTATGCTCCCTTTTCTGTATGTGATGTTGCTGCCGTATATGGACAGGGCTTTGTTGACGATGCTGATGAGGAAAATCTCTGTGTCTGTCCCTCTTTTCGCCTTGTGCCTGTGCTGACTGCCAGACAAACATGAGCCACTGAAGACACCAAAGCCTGCAGCACATCCATGTGTTGTGTTGTAGTATACGTAGACGAGTCAAATGATAGATCTTGCTCCCTTGGCAAGACAAGAACCCCCTAGACTACATTCTGTACATGCTTTCAAAATAGGTGGGGCTGCAGCATTGCACTTGCAGGTGAATACAATCGGTCTAGGTGCAAAAATCTTTCTTACAGACAATATCTCATTGTACTTCTATCTGCCCCCCCCCTTAAATGGATAGTTTGGCTTTTTTTTCACCCAAGGGCTTTCTAATTACCGGAGTATTCACAGTCCCTGGTTCAAGTTAAGAACGCCACTTCCTGTTGGCCTTCCGCTAGAAAGTCAAAAAATATTGTTGATATTGATATCCATAATTGGACACAGGAGAATTGATAGTTTTGATGTGTAACTAGTACAGACCACTGATTTGTTTTTGTTTGAATTTGTTCGAATTCTCTCTCGTTAGATTTAAAGGTCTAACATGAGTCTGATATATCCCATATATATCACAAAAATACAAAATCAGCAAATTGTGAAGAAAAAAAAAAAATATTATTAGTGTTTCATTTTTAGTTAACCATTTGGGCTGCTCCCTCTTAGTCAGCAAATCACTCACCAGAGCCTTATTCACCTAACACTTTTTTAGTTGGCAGGTCATTTTTAACGATATTATATGAGTTTTTCCTAGAAACTTGTATCTTCAGGATCTCAACTTTATTCACAGCTATGTATGTATTGATCTCTGATGCACACCTCAAGCAGCGTGAGCTTAAGTAGTGGATTCCTTTGCTGGACGATAACCTGGGATATGGAATTTTACACATTTGTTGATTTAATGAATAATTTGATTATTGAGCAAAATCTTTTGGCCAAGGATTTGTTAAGCCAGGGACAGCCCTAGACCTACTGTAGTGACATTAGTTTGTATCACGTTAGAAAGCATGTTGGACAAGGAAGCTTAGAGTGGTGGAGAGGTTGAAACTTGATCGCTCCTTAACTCTCAGGTGTCTTTTAGACGACTTTAGCAAACAGACCCATGTATCGCACTACCAGCGGAGAAAGAATGGACGTAACTATTAATCAGTCAGTGGTCTGTACGGTATTTTCATGTGCGATGTTCCTTTTGCACTCATTGTGTTCCTTGTGCACCCGTTGTATTTGGTGAATTAAAGCAATTCTAATGCTGTTTTTTAGGCCTTGGCCATAAACAAAGCGGAGACACTGTGATGACCTTTTTAATAAATGAGTATAATAATGTCTTACTGCTCATTTATGTCTCTCAGGTTAATTCCCTAGAACTAAGATTATTCATGTCTAAACAGATATTTCACTGTTATAGGAGTGCCTGACAACCTCCTGATGGTCAGCAGAAAAAAGCAGTGAAAATATGTAAATATATATCTGTGAAAACAGAGTGGAAAATTCTTGATGTAGCTTGTAGCTTGTGTGCATATCTCCCAATCACCTTTGTAGTACTGTAACCTGGATAGTATGACTTGAATAAAAAAAAAATATTGTTAAACTTGAGAGGGATTTGTATACCTACAGCCCATATTTTGCTTATATATGCTTATAACTAGCATGTATCGATGATCCTTTAGCTGTCAAGAGTGCCCATGACACACGAGTGTACAGCTGTCATATAATCAAATTTTACTTGAGGAAACAAAACAAGACACACTTCCTGTCAGTTGAAATTCTAATGACATCTGTGGCTGCTCACCACATCTTTTGGTTCCTTTCAAACGTCTGTATTATTTGAGCTGACTATCATATGAGATCACTTGCAGAGAGAACAGAGAAAAACGAGTATTGTAGTAGGGCACAGATGCAATAAAATGAGCTAAACAATCAACTACTGGAACATGTACACAGTATTGTAGGTTTATGCCTATGATATCCTAAATTCACCTGAATGTTTTGTGTAGGCATTTGAAAGTCATTGTCTTAATTCTTAGGTCCCATCGGATCAGAACAGTGTGTGTGTGTGAGCTCGTGTGAACAAGGGAGTTTCATCTATGAGCAGGACTGGCTCTATAGCCTGGTGTGTGATTTTGGCACAAGTGGAATTACTCCCTGCCTATTCACTACAATTTGGTTATTTGAGCAGAGGAGAAGCCAGAGTATTAGTCCTTTAGACTCTTTACTTGGACCAGATTCTGAGTTGTTTCAGAAGCCTCTTGATTCCTGATTCTTGCGTCTTGCATCCCACTCCTACACACACCGTCACTCCAAGGTGACGTAATATAATCTCTATGGACTAGCTGATAAGATAGTGCCAGAGATGGAAAGCCTCAACGGCTGTTAAGCTGTGAAGATCCACTAGGCATATCTCTTTTTATGGCCTTTATGGGATTTCTCCACATTCCCTAGTTATACACACAATTACCAACCAACTCAAAAACAGCTGCGTGGACAACCTTTGCTCTGGAATCTTTATCTGGGGCTAATTTATGACATTACCCAATTTCACATTGGTTGCTGTTAGATATTAGAAAGGTCAATGTATTCTACAAGTAGACATGGCTATGCAATTTATTCTATCGTTTGTCAATCACATTTAAGGATTTCTCTTAAATCTTGGTCTTGGTTGTCTGGATTTTGTCCTCGGATGAAGATGTTCATGCTTACGAACGTTGTTTAAACAATCCAGGATAATAGGAACATTTGGGACTATATCAGATTGGAATTTCTTTTCAGATGAGGTCTCCAGTCCTCAGCTGAAACATTGCCATGATTTAGATACAGCCTCGGCTTTGTAACTGGATAATAATGAACAATGGATAAAGACCATTATTTCCTCTTGGTTCATGCATTACACACTATATGGAACCTAGACTGCACAAAGACCAGGTTCTTGGAGTCTTTATGGAACCAGTATCTGATTGTCATACAGAATTTAAGACTTCATAAAATCTCCATCTGTCCTAAACCCAGTATGCCATTCATTTATGACAATCAAAGGACACATTGTTCAGTACTTGATCTTTGCCACCAAATCAAGTAATATGTAATCTACTATTTTAATAGTGATAACCATACTTTTAAACCCATTTACACCAGCAAGTAACCCAAAAAGCTCGCCAAAGGAATTTTAAAGAAATCCACTTCCAAAGAACTTCTTTGTGGAACCCTGGGATTTTTACAGGAACAGTTTCAAACTTTGAGGCACCCCAAGGTCCTTTGAGGCACAAGCTCTTTAACAATGTATGTCTTGTCTATGACTATAGAAGGGTATTACAGGCAGGGTGTTTATTTGAAGGTCTCATTTTTCTTTTAATTTTAATCTTGAGCAGGCTGTTGGGTATTTCAAATGAGCCTCCATCATGCACTTGGGTGCCAGCCAAGCACTGAACGGAACATTGTATTTCTCCTGCACCTCAAGCCCCACAGCCACTGTCCTTCTCCACAACCCATCCTGGCACCTCAGCTTCCTCAAACAAAACAGGTGATGCTAGTGCTGGTGCTGAGCCATTGGCAGGCACAACAGGGGTACAACCTGTCCCCACGCGTCACTGATGAGCCAGCTGATTAATGGCACATTGCTGCTAATGCTCCTACAGTGGTGTTTTCTTGGGGGGGAAAAAAATGAAAGAAGAGGAAGCATTTGTGCCGGCCTGCACTATATTCTCTTCCCTTCAGGCACCATTTGATCTGGAAAGTGTGAGGACTCCAAAGAAGAGCTGAGGTCTTTTTTTAGCTACTGACCACCTTCCTGTGTCCTTACTTATGTTTCAATTTATGGAAGAGGAATTGTCTGATGTGCATCCTGTCGGGGAATGGGTTTGTTGTTTTATTGTTCAGGCTATTCTTCAGCCTTGATGGGCAAAAGGTGATGAGTCTAGGGACTCTGGGACACACCATCTCCACCAGGAAAGTTCTCAGCGCGTACAGGAGAAAAATGCAACCACGCCTGCTCAGATGAAGTAAAGTCCTAAATCCCCAGTAGATATTGGATTGGCTAATCTAATCAGCAAGGGCCATAGTCTGTTTTGAATTAGAAATGTTGCTTCCCCCACCCAGTCATTGAGGAAAGTGTTGCTTAATGGACCTCCTCCTGTCTGCATCTTGAGCATGTCAGCATTTATTGTTTGTGAGGCTGTTGCTGATCATAAAAGACAATTTCATGATGGGGTTTAGCTTGTTGTACAGGCCTATGTTTTTTAGTTTGCACTCATTCCTCTTGTGTTTTTGTCAGTATACAGTGGTAGCAGGACTGCATATGTCATTTTCTGATTGTTTGTTTGGGTGTTCTCTATTCGCTCCCCCTTCCTCCCTTGCAGCATATCTGTCAGTGCTCTCTGACTCATAGGGATCATGTAAAATGAAAGCGACAGCACTGCTTCTTGTCACTTTATCCATGGTCCTCGTTCTTTTCCTCTGGCTACAGACGCCTGATTTCTCTGCAGCTAAAAATAGACTCCTTCAGACCTAACCTCCCCTCCACCCTCTCACCTCTCCCCCCCCATGAGCACAGGCCTCCATTGGAAGTCTCCCTGTATTATGCCTACTCACAAAAGGCTTCTGTGTCACTAAGGTGGCCTTGCATCATCAAGGTGTGTGTGTGTGTGTGTGTGTGTGTGTGTGTGTGTGTGTGTGTGTGAGGTCAGAATCCTTTGTGGTGTAATAGTCATAGAGTTTCTGAATATTATAGGCTCTGGCTTAAGAAAGTCCTTAGGTGATAAAGCCTGGTCCTCTGCAGTGCTGAAACCAGACCTCAGAACCCATTGAAATGTTAGCCAAAGTCATACGACCATGAGAAGGGCCTTTTATGGTCAATATGAGAAAGAGCTTCTCTCTTTGGTCACTGAGTAGAACACTTTTGGGAAGACTGCATCAGTTGTACGGCACAAGAGGGTTTAAGGTATTTGGCCAAAGCACAGGAGACGGCCTCAGCTTCTCATGACCAGCTCTCATTTCATTGACGATTAATTTGCCCTGTTGCATGGTGTGCTAACTTAACACCGACCCACTCAGTGAACTGTGTCTCAGTTGGATTGTAACTCATGATGACTCGATGATCCAAATTTCTTAAAATTCAAAAACAAAAGGTGATAGAAAACACGGCAAACTGATGGATGAGCCAGAAGGAGATGATTGTGTCATGAGTGTTGCGTTGAGTTGTTCCTCAATTGAATTTATTGGGCTTGGATGTTTCATGCTGTAACAAGGCATCAGGATGGATTGTGGTTATATTTCTGTGTTTGGCACACTAGTGGTCCGGTGCTACTGACTTAAACAAGAGGGCACTTTTATAATGGCTGTGAGTAGTTCACCTATGGTGCTCTGAACTGAAATCCCTCTGGATGAAGGCTGATTTGCAGTAGCAATTTAAAAATGAACCTGAGCCTAACTAATGTAAAGAGATGCAGCACCTTATCTAATAGCTCCCACTTTACCATCCCTCTCTTCCCTTACTCCCTCTCATTTTCTCACTGCTCTTCCAAAACGCTTTTTGTCTGTTGCATACATCTGTCATTCTGTTCCCAATTCACACCAGCTTTCTCAGATCCTTTTTTCCCCTCAGCTTCTAGAGCATGAGAAATTGGGACACAAAGACTTAGTCTTTCCAAGGGATTCAATAAATGGAATATTGGTTTCATAAGTATTCTCCAGCGCTACTCCACATTCTTCCCACTCACTGCTAGATCTCTGAAAAAAGAACTGTCGTTGGTGCATTAAATAAATCTAACCCCTCTATGAATCCAGTTTAGATATTAATTGCATTGGGATGCCTCCTCCACAACCTGATGGAGCCTAAAAATCACAGTCCAACTGAAACCCACCTACTCTGTCGTATCTACCATCTCTTTTGTTGTATGTTCAGCACAACATGTTGGCAGTAAACAAGAATTACCTTGACATCAGCATGTTAGTTCTGTAAAACTGACCTTGCAGTAGGCCTGTACCATTATCTTAGGTGCATCACACCCGCCACTGTTTTTCTTGAAATCCCATCCTATAGAAGACAGTTCTTGTGGCTAGAGAAATGTCACCTACATCTAGAACAGGAGCCTGTATTTATCGTCGAAACAAGTGAGTGATGCAGGCTGCTGTACCCAGAATGTTGAAATCAGAGTGGAGTGGAAATGAGTGGAATGGTGAGTGGGGAAGAAGGAAGAAAGAGAGTGAAAGTGGAGACAGGAGAAATAGGAGAAAGAACTATCAGCCCTGTTAGTATGTGGTCTCCACTTTCCTCATCACACTGACTTCATCTTGGCAACCAATAAGTAAAGGACCTTCTGTGTCTCCATGGTAACCTCTCATTCAAGCAATGATGGAGAGGATAAGGGGCAAGAGAGGGAATACATTTTACCCTTAGGCAAAACATTTTTCCTTGCAAGTTTTGTTTAGTATAAGCACAACTGTATTTCTCCTTCTGTAGTGTCATTCAGAATGATTGCCATGCTACTTATCACAGCAGTAATGAGCTTTTATTTGAATATAGGAGATCACAAATACCCGATGGACAGCAAAACTAGCTCTTTAGTAAAGGTTTCCTTTTGGATTTTATATACATTGACTGTACTTTTCCAATTAACCAACCTTTTTGCATGATCTATCTAAAATTACACACATGCTTTAAACTACAGACCTTTGGCCACTCTGAGTTTTGCGTTGATTCAAGAATCTATCAGTTTGTAAAGTAGCCATTCAGTTTCAGCTTCAACGTGATAAACCTTCTGTCCATTTTAAACATTCATCGTGAAGCAACCCAAACTCCCCACTCCAAATTGTTTGCTTTTTAAACTTGTTGAGTTTTTTTGCTGTTAGAGCTCATGGATATTGTAAAATGCCCCTTAGTTTCCAGAGCTCATAACAGGATCATGTCACAAACGCAGTCTAGACTAATCCTTAATTTTACCTTTGAGATCTGTAGCACTCAGGAAGTTTTTTTTCATAACTTTTAATCCATAAACACCCAGTCTAAAATGTTTAAAGATGTACTAAAACTACATCAACAGGGATCCTGATAATGAACGACTCTGTTGAGTTGTTGCAAATTATTTCTTGTATCAATCAAACCAAACATTTGTAATACATCATACATGGGACACTGTCTGGATTGAAAAATTGGTGCCATAAAGAAATATGCTGATGCAACAAACTGTAAATGTAGTTGGCGTCAATACCACCAGAGGCAAAGTTTAACCTGGAGCACTGTAATAGTATATCTAGGCTACGTCGATGTGGACTAGGACATGTCGTAGTGTATTTAGTTTGCAGCATTGTGAGAGATTGCTGGTGGTGATGATAGAGGAAAGCCATTAGTTTTTATTCCTCCAAGGCTTTGATGTGTGCCAAGCTATTGTCAGCTCCACAATAGCAAGGAGGCTTTGGATGGAATCAACATCTTGTTGCTACCAGGCTCGCGTGGACTGGCTGACATCATCCGAACCTCCAAAAGTATCTCCTGCACTTGGTTGGGTTAGCTGCATGTATTAGCCAGCAGGATGGACAAAATGGTGGTAGGGATGCTTTCTTTTTCTGTATCTGACAGAGTTACATAAGGCTGTTCTCTACGCAGGCTGTCTGAGTGCACTGAGCGGACAGATGACAGTGAAGGGAGTTCTTCATTTAACCTCGGCTCTTAACCGATTAATCAAAGTGTTATTTACAGATAAGGTCATCTAATTTTGGACTTCAGATGGAGGTGTTGGTGTTGACTAGAGATGAAGTCGGTATGTAACAGGTCCATTTTGACAAACGGTGGGCTGATGAGCAAGTAAACAATGGCCCCAATTATTAGGGCAGCTTAAAGCTCTCAGCAGTCACCGGGAACCAGATTAACTCATCAGCCATCTAGAACTAGAGTTTCAGTATTTACTGTAGGTTATCTAATGAAACACCCTTTTACCTATTCCACTGGTTCAGAGCTTCAAATGTAGTTAGGTACGCTGGTGTACCTTGGAGTGAGTTCATGTGGGCCTTGAGATTTTGCTTTTTATATTTATTGGTCTTCTTGTATGATCATATGAGGCTTTGTGACATTTTCCAGCAGTAAATAATTTAATATGCCTTAAATTTTTGTTTTTCATAATGTTATGATCTGCTTGCCGTGTTGACTAAAAATAACAGGCAATGGATGATTATTTTATTTATTAACTACCATAACTGGTTATCTGGCCTCTCTGCTCTAGCCGGTAATCTCTTCTGCAAAATTCTTCTGCTCTCACGACACCATGTTCTCCACTGTGTTCACGCTCTATACTTCACAGTGTTTCTTGTTCACCCTCTCCCTGTGTAAATGAGACTCATTTTTAAAAGCAGTTCTAACTTGCAGGGCTATAGTAGGAGGAGGAGGTGGAGGAGGAGGAACAAGATAGAGGAGATGCTCACAGTGTAGAGTATTTTTAGCTTTTTCCTTGTAGTGCAATGATGAGTAAAGAACAAGGGCAGGTTGTGCATCCCACCTCCTCAGCCTGTGGAGGTGGGATGCAGAAGAGTGATGGGACCGGAAGAGTGATGGCCTCATGTCAGAGAGGATTATGGGAGTCTACTGTATTGTTCTGGCATGAGTTGAGTCTACCAGGGTAACCATGGAATTTGGTGTCATTTCATCTAGCAGTTTTTTCTATAAAGGATCGTTACCAGTCTGCTGGCATGTGACAAGGCTGTTGTCTGACACCAGTTACACTTGTCATTTCAGTGTTATTTTTGACACACTAAATTAGTCCCTCCATAATAAAGATCTGCTGTTAGCAGACAGAATTGTGTTGCATCTACACTTGTCTGTTATTCTGGTAGGCCAATTTCTATTTACATTGTGTCCACAATACAGACTGAATAATGAAGTAAATGCGTCTGAACTTCCCCCCCTCCCCCTCCCCATTTCTATAAATTGACTTATATGTGCACTTGGTATAGTATACAAAAAATCCTGACCACCTTTTAAATCAGACCGGAATACACGAATATGAGCAAAATCTGGACTCTGTGGTCATGGCAGGTGAATGGAAAACTCACTCACTCTGACCACAGATCACACAGCCCAGAACAAACAGCATTGTCTTAAGCCTTTTGACATTTTAACTGGATTGGAGGATAAGCCTGTCAAAGCCAATAAAGGGTTCTTATCATTGGCCGAGGCTGTGTTTTGCAGTCGTTGTCATAGCTGAAGTTGCCTCTGCAATGTCAAGGCAACGTATGAAAATGATCCATTGGCTAACATTTTCCACTTGTATTTTAAAGGGGTCTTGTCATTGGCCAGCCATGAGGGAACCCCTGGCCTCTCCTGCTCCCCTGGCTCCTCTGGGTTTTACCCCCTCCAAAGCTACTTCCCCTTATAGTGGTTCTCTCTGAAACAGGGCTAAATTTAAAGGCGCACCACCATTGTGGCCTCTGGGAAAAGGCCTCCTGTGAGTCAACACCTCCCTCCCAGGATTCCGCCTTGTGACGACAGCCAGGCCCAGCTGTTGCTCTCTGTCCAGTGTACGACCTGTTTGTTGTCTACATATACACACACACACAGTCTTCAGACCTAACCTATACTTTGCACCTTTGGAAGAGTGTTACTAATGACAGTTTCGACTGTATGCAGTACAGTACAGCCTAGGGTAGCAAGGAAAATGGAGTGAAAGGTAGACTCAAAATGTAGGTGTTCTATGCTAGCAAGAGCCTCTGGTCTCTTTCCAGTCTTTCCTGTGTGGAGTAAGTGTTTTTTTTTAATCCATTTAGGTCAGACACTTATCCCTGTTTATAGATTAAGAGATGTGCGCATCTGTGCGCACTTGTGTTTGTGCTGGCTCTAGCAGTCAGACAGATGTTAGCATCTTTACAGACACTGTGCTGCTGATTCCTGCGGTCCTAAACATGTTATTCAGAGGCTTTCAGGAAATTCAACTATTTGTTGGTTTCTGACCGCAGGAACTATCAAGGGACTTAGTACTTGGTACTTGGTACTGCTGGATTGAGCCACGCTGTGGCTGTACAGCATCCCTGTCTCACTCTGTCTTGATTTTCCATGTCTTCCTCCCTTTACATACCTGCTCTGACTTCCTTGCATGTGGGGAAGCCAGTTATATAGTCATATAGTGGCAATTGGTACTCCCACCAGGGGGACGTAGCCCCGAAAAGGTTCCTCAGGGATAGCTCCTGGCCCCAAAAAAGCGAGGTAGTACTTTTTGGGGGACTAGGAACCATTGGGGCGGAGTTGCAGTACTGAACAACGCTAATAGCATGACACATGAATAGTTAATAGTGCATGTTCAGGTAGTAAATGACCATGTTGTTGCCTGGAGGTTGCCTTGGTATGTGCAACATGCAAAACCCATTTGGACCAGTATTTGTAAAATGTATCTTTACAGAGTCTTAAAGAAAAGGTCAGCTTCTCCATATCAAATATGTCTTTCACAATTGTTGTCCATTCTCCTTTTGTTGGGGGCTCTTTTACAAGCGATTTTTTGGTAATTGCTTTTTTGCTAGCTACAAATAATATTTTAAGGAGGTACTTGTCCCAAACATTAAATTCAGCTGGTATATTACCTAAATATATAATGCAAAAACTATTATCAATTTTAAATCCCATTATTGAAT
>OOFE01021354.1:17864-39602 GCA_900323365.1 Monocentris japonica | reverse complement strand
TGACCCACACAAAACCTGTTTCACTGAGGTGATGTCATGACACACCAATAGATCGTCCTCTTCCCCGGTTACCAAAAATGGACAGAGGAATGGGAGGATATGACATAACTTGTGATCACTGGCTCTGATCGTAAATGAAAACCAAGCCTGTTTTAATTCACTTTGTTTGGATACTTGCGACTGCAGCACACAATAGCATTATAATAGCAATAGCACTGACCACAATGCTATTAGCAAAACAAAGAGTGAGTAAGTAATTTGGTAAAGCTTAACAGGACGAGGAAGGAAAGAAGGGATAAGTACAGGGGGTAGCAGCACGAGAGCAAGGTACAGAGAAAAAAAATGATAGTCCTGCTGCCGCCCCCACAGTAAAGTGCGCCTTTGGGATGGTCTCAGTGGAGTTTCTCACGTTAGGCTCAAAAGAAAGTGATACTGCAGTTTCCTTTTGAACTTTACTATGGGCAGGCAGATGGACGGATGGATGGAAATAGTTGGATGAGGTAGCAACACTATGTTACATATCCATAATTCTTTTGCATTCCTGGCAACAATTCTATCACCAACACAAAAACAAATTCAGGTGAAGCCTCATTGCTTCAACAGTTCAATGATTAGTGAAAATGAAAAATAAGCATGACCTCTGGGTTTCACTCTCTTAACAAGTGTTGGCAACATCCAATATGGCTGATCTAGATTCACATGATTGCACAGCAAAGTTGATGTAGCTGTGCATCTCTGTATCCAGGCATGCCAGCCAATATAACAAAACATTTCTGCTGCCTGGAGCAAACCTTTGACTTAGCAGTTCCCTTGTTCTTGGCGGCTGTCTTTTGTCTTACAGAAGCACCACATTGGCACCACATTGGCTATTCACCAGTAAATTTACCAGTATTTGACAGGGTCTGAATACCTACCACACGTGTCACGAGAAGATAATGAATAATGAGTAATGAAAATTAGTAAAATTGAAACTGTGGAGGAATTGAAAGCACACATAGTGAGTAACAAGTAATATTCCAGTTTAGCTTAAAAAAATGTCAAGATCATTTATACTTTTGAATAAAAAAATATATATGTTGTTAGATGAACATTCTTTTAGATTATCAAAGACTTTTATTTTCAAGAACATCATTTCATATACCATGATTATATGGTCTTTCATTAGTAGCCCTTAAATAAATAAAGTCATTAAAATCAATAAAGTATTGATATTTCTTATAATGGGAGAATGTATTATTACATCATACTATCTCAGCTTTTACATGAATCATATGACATTGAGTATGAAGTTTGTTTTTATCATACACTGAACATGTGAAAGACATCAACTACATTTTTAATTACACTTTCTATTATCTTCAGTATGCTTCTCACGTGAAATTGATTCCTCGTTATGCTCTTTCCAAAGTATTAGATAGGACACACACTGGTATCACCTGCCTACTTTGTCCTCCACCCCCAGTTCAGACTGCTTCCCATGTGACCCACCTGCCCCTGGCCAGCAGAAGTCTTTGTGCTTGGTTAACAGGTGGTAAGAGAGACCCAGGGCTTATCCCTGAAATAGTTTATCCACATTGGCTATACTGAGCATTTACATATCCTTTTAAAATGTCTCTTTAAGCCTGTGTCTGTCCTGAGGTCTGTCCTTTCAACCCTAATTGCCCCATGATGTATCATCGTGTACTGTGCTGTATTGCATTTCTCTGAATTGTACTGTAATGTTTTATATTGTATTGTACCTTGATATAACTGGACATACATACTGGATAGTTACATACACACAGGCCTGTGCCTTGCCAAGGGTCAGTCGCGCCATAGGCAGTAGCCAACAACAAAACACACACAGTTATGTGCACAAAAATGATGCAATAGCGCCATCTTCTGGCATTAAAAAAACTCATTCCTTCTTCAGTCTAGACGAAATGCACATAACGCAAATAAAACCATCTTGTTTGAATTTCTTTCATTCTTTCTCCTGTGAACTGTGTCTTACTTGAGTTCTCAGACATGAGTCATTCCTTCGAACATATCCATGGTTATGGAGTGTGGCGTGGTGTTTAGTTGTCACTAGTCACGTTTGGTTTTGGAGTGCTTACAAATCACTACATTTCCCACAATGCTCCAGGGGACGGGAATGACAAACTCAAATCTTAAACTGCGCCTGCTCAGATGCTGCTGTCGGGAAAAATGGCGGCAGTACTGCTGCAAGTGCTGGAGCGAGCGGAGATAACTAAACTTCCAAAAGCAGTACAAAATAAACTCGAGAAGTTTCTTTCGGATCAGCAATATGAGATAGATTCTTTGAAAGCACATCAGGAGCAATTTAGGGTTGATAGCGGTAAGACATTATTTGCTATTGAGCTAGTAAGTGAGTGCGCATTAGCTGGCTAGCTAGCTAGCTAGCACCGACACAGGCTAATGTGTTTTGCTTTGCTCGTTATGCACGCATGTTGCAGAACGAAGCTAACGTTTATTTTTTTGCTTTGAACAATACGAATATCATAACCTTCCAGGCTAAACTATTTAATCTGTCAGTCAACGACTTTGGCAATATGGTAAAGATACAATAGCAAAGTAAACAAGTATGAGACTATGTATTTGAAGTTAGCTAAATTTTTGTGTGTGCCCTGTGATTTTTCCTGCAGAACAACAGTTCTTCGAGAAAGTGAAACGACTTGAACAATGTCAGGAGGAATTTGTGTCCCAGACTCAGGAACACCATAAACTAAAAGAAAAGTTCTCCAAGCTTGGTGAGAGTGAATATCTTACCCTGTCATTATATAACGTTACCTGTCATTATATACGAGCTTAGCCTGGCCTAGCCCCCTCTGGCTGTATTTAGTTACACGTTACATTTGGCATTGAAATCTCTCCTTTAGACGAGGAACTGAAAAGTGTGCGTGAGAAGAACAAGGAATATGAAATTGCTCAAGAGAAGTTGTCATCGGAACAGGTAAGTTAAATAAGAAGAGCCAAACCTGAATTTATTGCTTTGGTGTTAGCAGTACTCAGTTCAATATTTAGTAATCTTTAGTTCAGTTCTATTGTATGTTCTTGGCTACTGCTACTTGTTATGGTACTGGTACTAACAATTAATATAACAACTATAGATGACTTATTTGATGAAATTAATGATTCTTGCATTAGTTACAGTCATTGAGAGCCTTAAATGCACATGTTTACCGTAGATTCCTAATCGCTTAACCACTGTACACTGAAGGCATTGAAACCTCCAAACCTAAAAGAAAAGAAACCCTCTATCGTTGCCCTGTCAAGTGGCAAGATGTGTTTTGCAGGAGACACATTTTGTTTGCATTTTCTGCTTGGAATTACTTATTGGAATACCTTCAGAGAAGAATATAAAAGTATGCTCAACTCTGACAACATGTAGAATGGGCCGAGAAACAACTGTTATGAAGTTAGTTAGTAGGGCTGACTGAGGGGAATATGGATGTCCGCCCCAACTGCAGATATAGCCAATGCAAGTAGCATTACTTTTGCAAGCTCTACCTACAATCACTATGATTAAGCTAACACACATGTTTGTTTTAGACTCTGCTGTCTAAAGCCAAAGAAGAACTGGAGGTGGAAAAGCGAGAGCTTATGCGAACATTGGAGAGGAGATCCTTGGAAGTGGAGAATTTAAATGGTATGGACAGATGAATTCCAATGAAGGACATGTCTGTGAAAACCTGGCTATACACAGGTTCAGTTGTAGACATCTGTACATCTAATACTTGCTTGGGCTTAGCACTTGTCCTTTTTTTCCCCTCCCTCCAGAGGACTTACGGCAACTCAATGACAAACTGGTGGAGGTCAACGCCTCCAAGATGGGGCAGCAAATCAAACTAGATGAGCTCGAAGCAGCAGAGGTCAACCTAAAGGTGCGGCATACTAATCATAAATGAAATGAAATGAAAGTATCATTTGAATCAGTTGTCGAGGGATTGATGTCCCATGACTAGTTATTATGGCTGAACAGTTTGTTGCCTATCATTGTATTTTGATAGACTCATTTTAATGTGTTTTTAGATCTGATTTCTGTGTAGTCACTGAAGTGTCTGCTGTCTTTGTAAACAGCTATTACCTTCTTGAACTGTAACCGTTCTCTCTAAACCTTGCTTTGTAAACAAAAGAAATCTTGTGAGACAACAGGATTTGCAATGTATTGCATTTCACTGAATTGTATTGCGGTGGATTACCCATCCAGTACAGGGAGAAGCGTATGGAACAGGAGAAGGAGCTGCTGCATGGCCAGACGGCTTGGCTGAATGAGGAACTGAAGGCCAAGAGTGAGGAGCTACTGTCCCTGTCCCGTCAGAAGGGTAACGAGATCCTGGAACTCAAATGCAGCCTGGAGAACAAAGAAGATGAGGCATGTTTCTTAAATTTATTTTCATATTTATGTACTATGTAAAGAAATCAAGAACTAGCTGTTGTGTTAACAACCTGGTAAGGAGTTGGCAATTTAGAAATTAATGTGAGGTTTATTTCAAATCATAATTAAATTTCTATGATGTAATGTAAGCACTTTCTTCAGTGGTGGTCAGTTACCACCCTATGCCCTGCTAATCTGTCAGTATGCTGTTTGTTTCTGATATCCAGTTGAACAGACTTCAAGACCAAGTGGTCAGTTTGAAGACCTCTAATGGACACCTTCAGAAGCAGGCTGAGGACATGATCAGCAAACTGAAAGAAGTATGTAATTTTTGTTTACACAGGGACAACTAATCTAAATTTTATGTTTATTTCATTATTTATTATAGGGCTCAAAATCAACTATTTATTGTCCTTGCGTATGTTTAATCATCGAAACATGGGGAGATCTCTAATGTGATGTGGATGTTTCCTCATTCCAGGCCAAGGAGCAACAGGCCACCATGGAGGAAAAGTTCAGAAATGAGCTGAATGCCAACATTAAGCTGTCCAATTTATACAAGGTATGTAGAATGTGGCGTACATTTCTCTTTTCCCAAACCGAGTGGTGTGGTGATCTAATGGATGCAAGATCTTTCTTCGTTCTGTGGTTTTATTTTTGAGCTTCAAATACACTGTGATATGCGCATTATCACCATATTTCCATTGCCAAGAGTTTGCCAACACTAACCCTGAACTTGTGGTTGCAGGGAGCAGCAGCAGACTCTGAGGCAAAGAGTGAAGAGCTGAGTCAGGCAGTCGAGGAGCTGCATAAGCTGCTGAAGGACGCTGGCGAAGGTGCAATGCTACCACAGAATGAGCAGAACTAGCATTACCAGTGTTAAACAATATGCCCTCTATTCAGAAAGTGTGTGTTCTGGTTTTTCCTGGATTCACAAAATTTATAGAGACCACACTACATTGCAGTTTATACCCCTTGTCATTTTCTGTGTAGCACAGTTGCATGTATTGGGTAGAGTGGATGTACAGTGTGTTTCTGACCTGTCCTCTGTCTGTTGATGTACATTTGTTTAGATTTATGCTGTTCTCTGATAAATTAGTTTCCAGTTGTTGGGGTTACTTAATGACTAATCTACTACATTTCCTCTCTCTGCCACAGCAAACAAGGCCCTTGAGGAAAGGCTGCAGGAGATGAATGGTGCCAAAGAAAAGGCTGCTGCTGAGCTGAGGGAGAGGATCCAGTGCCTTGAGAAAGAGCTGGACAACGCCAATGAACTGCTGTCAGACTCTAAACATAGAGGTCAGCCAGGACTCTGATGTGGTTTTCAGTGTGTGAACATATTTCTATTGGTGTTGCTTCTTTTCCTGGGTGGTTTTGCCCTGATGACATTCACTGAAGACTGGTCTACATTGTAGACATTTGCATTTTGAAGAAAATCCACATCCAGACTTTATTAAATTAAGTGAGCCAACAACAAGCCTTGTAGATTTTTTAATAAATAGCCTAACTGTTGTATTTCCAGGCCCTGCTGGTGCGACCTCATTGCTGTCAGAGGAGCAGACGACAACCATGTCCCCAACAGCAGCTGCTGTAGCCAAGATAAAACCCGGCATGAAGCTGACTGAGGTATGTACAGCTGAATTCAAATGTCCAAACTGCAGACTTTCCTCTTACAAACCTTAGTAGAAGTTAGAAATTTCCTGATGTCCCGACATGCAGTCCGTCCATAGTCCGTACTGAGGTTGGCCCATATGTTTCATATTAATTTACACTGCACAATGAAGGAAAAACACCTGTAATGTGTAAATATTTGCAATGCACTCCCAAACAAACAGTAGACAAAATACTCCAAGAGGGAAGTACACAGTTGGTGTCAGGAACATTCCCTGTTTATTTGAAGAACAACAGTTACAGCGCACCCCCTGAGGAAGACTGTTTTCACATTGAGTGTGATTGTCTTACATGCTGGTTTCTTCACTAAATATTAGTGAGCATTATTACCTCCTCTGCTTGTGATTCTCCTTATCCTTTGTTGACATGTTGCCTCTAATGTTTTTCCCAGTTGTATACTGCATATGTGGAGAGCCAGGAGCAGCTGCAGTTGGAGCGCCTGGAGAACAAGCGGGTCAACAAGTACCTGGATGACATAGTGCAGGAAGTGGAAGCCAAGGCCCCCATCCTCAAACGGCAGAGGGACGAGCACGAGCGCATGCAGAAATCAGTGGCCAGTCTGTCCGCCAAGCTGGAGCAGGCTGTCAAGGTACATAATGCAGACATCAGACATCATTCCTCAGTAATCAGGATTTCAGTTTCATTATTTGTTAGTTTGTTTGTTCATTCATTCATTGATTTTGGACACAGTCCAGTTAATTTCTAATAGGGAATCATGTTTTCTGCTTTTCCTACATTATTTTGTTTGTTTGTGCTATCGTCATCATATCCTGTGTGTGTGTACATTTATATGGTACATACAAAATCTTCAAATGCAGTGCTCTTTTTCATTAAAAAGGCTTAATAAAACAGTGCTAAGTCAGAACAGCAGGTTCCCTTGCTGTAAATGATGTTTATATGACGATCAATTATTTATTACATTTTTCTGCATGTATGTTTGTTCCAGGAGATGCACCGCCTGCAGAAGGAGACTGATGAGGCCAACAAGCGCTCCTCTGTCCTGGAGAGAGACAACCAGAGGTCTGAACTGCAGTTGGCAGACATGGCCCAGCAGGTGGGACACTTAACACACCCCAAAAAACAATTAAAAACGGTTACAAAGCTCTTTATAAAGTTACATAAAAACAAAAAGAATAAATCAATAGTTTAAAGTGAAGAACAATATATGAAAAGCAAGAGACATAAAAAGGAGGTCAAGAACAATTGATAAAATATTGATACATGAAAGCAAATGTATTAAGATGTGTGTTAAAAGATGATATTGATTTAGCCAGCTTAAGCTTTTTGGGCAGGTAGTTCCAAGGTGTCTGAGCCCTGATGGCAAAGTTTACTGTATTGAGAAACCAAGGTGTAATTAATCAGCTTTCCCCCAGTTCTTATTTTGTGAGCTGTCCTTTCTGCTTCCTGCCAGGTGCGTGTGCTGCTGATTGAGCTGGAGGAGGCTCGTGGAAACCATGTAGCTCAGGAGGAGGTGAGCTCGGCTGACATCAGCAGCACGTCGGAGGTGATCAGCCAGCACCTGGTGACCTTCCGCAGTGTTGAGGAGCTGCAGCAGCAGAACCAGCGCCTTCTGGTGGCCCTCAGGGAGCTCAGTGATGCCCAAGAGCAAGAGGAGTTTGAGGCCACCGGCACCAAGTAAGTTAAGATGTGTGTTGATTTTTGCAGGCCAGATTTTGCAAGTCATGAAACAAATGGAGGAATAGGGTGTGCTGGCTTTTTTGGATGATTCTCTGATATTAATACCCTGTTTAGCCCGCTTCCAACACAATATCCAAAAGCACTCTTGGTGCATCCCAAACTGGAACAATTTCAGAACCATTTGTGAAGACAAAAATAATTAACTATTTTGCTTATGGTTCAAAATGCCCTGAAAGTAAAATTCACTTAGGTGGGTTACTTGAATGGTGTGAGTTGAAGAATTGGCAATGAAGCCAATTTAAACGAACTGTCCTAGGCGCGGTGAACTGGAGCAGAGTCTGGAGAAAGCCCAGGCTGAGCTGGAGGCCTTGAGGGAGCAGCGCAGCCAGCAGCTACAGATGAGTGAGTCCATTGTGAGGCAGAGGGACATGTACCGTGTACTTCTGGCTCAGGCAACCGGAGTCAGCTTCCCTCAGCAAGGTAATGTACACAGGTTTTTACTTTGCAAAGAGTAACTGACAACTTTTGTCATACCTATTACACTGTTATTATTGTTCTTATTTGGCTGAACCGCTTTGTTTGTGTCCTTTAAGGTACAGCACCTGAGGAGTTCTCCCTGACCTCCACGCCCCGGCGCTCACCAGCAGCCACCCCCACCACTGCGACGCCCACTGCACTGGTCTCCATGGCAACAGAGTCTGCTGAGGCATTGGAGGCCAAGGCAGCACTGCGACAGGTGAGCTCCATGTTTATTAGTCAGTGTAAGAGATGCTTATTTGTGACAGTTTTCAGACACAACAACAGGGTACATTAAAGTGTGTTCATCACAGCAACTCAATAGTTTCATACATTTGTGAAAGAACATATAGTCTGTATACCCCATGCAACACATAGAGCATTGCCCAAAATGTGCTGCATGAGAATAAAACCTCCCGAGCCTTGTGGTTCTAGGCCCATGTTGTGCTACTGCCTGCCTAATTGTTTACCACGAGAGGGCAGTCTGCCCATACTGAGACAGCCTCTGTTATTATTCCATGATGTATAGTAAAGATTCTCACACCTTTTCAGCTGTTGGACCAGCTGGACTAAATCCAGTGTCACCCTGGGGCACTCATACTATGTGGGAATGACTAGTTTCTGACCAGTGACTCATTTTGGTTCTTTTTACTCAGTTAAAGAGAAATATTGATGGCTAATAGAAATGTCTGGTTGCATCTTCAGTTGCAGGAGGTGTTCTCCACCTATAAGAAGGAGCGTGTGGAGAGTGACAAGGCGCTGACAGGGCAGAATGAGAAGCTGCAGGAGCAGATCTCCGACCTCCGCTCCCAGAATGCCAAGATATCCACCCAGCTGGAGTTTGCCTCCAAGAGGTAGGGGTGAAAGTTACCCCATTATATTCTGGTTTTTGATCTGACCACAACCCAGTTGACTCATTTGTGGATTCCTCAAGTAGAATGTCAGTGAAAGAACCATTAACGCTGGTATATCCCTTTATGAAAATCTGTTCACATAAAAATGGTTCACTGCAAAAAAAACTGAAATACTAAGCGCCGCCTTTTCAAAAGGGCAACTAAAACAAAGGTTAGCAATCAGTTTTTTCAGGTTTGTTCAACACTTAAGAGGTTTGTTTCCATACAATGTCTGTCTTGTTCGTGATTGCATTTAGTATTCAAATAGTACCTATGAGCGTAGACCATTGGCAAAATGTCTTCCATCTCACATCGATGTTAGGTATGAGATGCTGCAAGACAACGTTGACGGCTACAGGAAAGAGATCGCCTCCCTCAGAGAGAAGGGACAGAAGATGGTCACTGGCGCCCAGAAGAACGAGCAGACCATCCACACCATGAATCAGGACCTGAGAGCCGCCCAAGAGAAACTCACCATGGCTGAGGTATGTGTGTGCTTGTGTGTTGTTCCATTGTCCTCTCTTTTTGCGTTTCTCTGTTAAGTTTGTGTCTTATTTATTACTGTGTCATCAACACTGAAGTGAATAATAATGGTGCGACGTTTGATTTTTTTTTTCTCTCCTCCTCCCACTCAGGGTCGTGCTGAGAGCCTGCGCAAGGAGAAAGACATGCTGAAGCTGGTGGAGTCCAGGCTAACCCAGGAGAAAGAGACTGTCCTGAGCCAACAACGCAGCCAGAACCTGCTGCTCACCAACCTCCAGGCCATCCAGGTAATTTGTGTCATTTGAGAGTGTGCTATTTCTCACTCATTCACTGTCATATGCGCAGACACACACAGTGCAACTTCATATATATACTTGCATATTCTCTTTCAGCAAATACAGTTTCTATTTTCACTCGTGCACACAAGTTCAAGTATATTTGTAGAGTAATGCTACAGTCTTTTCAAACTTACTCCAGGCCACACTCCAAAGTGACACACAGCCGAATAATGTTAGCTTGTATGCTGTTCTAGGCTACTCTGGAGCGTTCAGAGACTGATACCCGTCAGCGTCTGAACAGCCAACTGGAGAAGCAGGAGCGGGAGATCTCCCAGCTGCAGAAGAGGCTGGAACATGAGGTGGAACAGCGCCACCTGCTCATCAGAAACCAGGAAGTAAGTAGAGTTCAGCTGTCATCTATCTGTTTTATCATCATAAAACCAATAGTTCTGTGTCAGTTCAGTTCAGAGGTGTTGTAACCTACCTGAAAGCACACCTTTGACTGCATATGACGACATATGTGCTTAGAAACTTGCTCAGAAGAACAACATTTAATTATTATTATTATTGTTATTATTATTTACTTACTGGTTTAAAATAAAAAGATTTATTGAACATGTGCATTACTTTTGCGTATGATCAATAAATCTTTTTTTATGGTAGTAACCCACTATTGTAATAAAATGTATTACAGTAGTGTGTTACTGCTATTTTATATGAGCTATTAGCCACTCAAGTCCATGTTTTACAGTGATTTTTAGAACAACTATAAGAATTTTAGGTTGTGTGGTAAAATCATTGCAAAGCATGGCCTCTTGTGTCTCTCTGCCTAATCCAAGCGTAGCCTGACTGATCTCCATCTATTTCGTTGTCACCCACAGCTGTATAGTCTTTGAACTTCTTTGAACGTTGAAGCACTTTTTTCCTGCCTTTTTTGCAGCCAGCGACTCAAAAGGAGAAATTCAGTCTCTTATGATGGGCCTCATGCAAACAGTTTGAAGTAAAACTGAACCATGAATTAATTTGTTTGCGCCCCTCATTTCTCCAGATAAAGCTGATGGATGCTAAAAGGCAGCTGGAAACCCAGGTGGCTCTGCACCAGAAGACCAGGGAGCTGCTGAATGCTGCCCAGCTGGAGGTGAACACCCTCAGGCTGCAGCAAGGCAGCAGTGAAGCACGCCTCACGCGGAGCTCCCCCTCCACACCCACCATGGGCTTCAGAGGTCAGCACACACACACAAACAGACAAGTACATAAAACAAAGAACGCAAAACACCCACAAAGGAACCTCAAAGTTGGGCAATGCTTAACTTGAACAGTTTCTAGTCATTGAAAGTCAAATAGTTTGTGGCTTATTGTGAACATTTTCAAGTCATTGCCTGTGTAATTATCGTGTACCAAATTGGCCTTTTACATGTTGCTTTTTTTTTTTTTTTTTTTTTGAAAAGGAAATAACAGACAAATCAATTTGCAAATGTTAAATGTTGCATTTTTTAAATTGGTCAGTTGTCTGTCTCATATTTACAATTGTCCTCCTTTTTCACATTAGGCCAGAGTGAGAAGCCATACTCATTAGCTCATGTTGTTATAGCAGTTTATATGAACCAAGACCTAGTAAAAGAGCCAAATAAAAGTTTGTAGGTTTTAAGCACGCACAATTAGCAGTGTAATGGTATTTTCATTAGTCCTTGGTTCCATCCTTGTCTCAGTCTGTTTCATGCAGCCCATACTAACTGTAGTGTTTTCAAATTGTGCCACCCATGACACCCATGACCCCTCCCCACCTTCAGGCCTTCAGGGTTCAGATCAGGACAGCGAGGACCTGCGTGGTCGCCTGCGGCAGGCTGAGACACTAGCTGAAGAGCTGGCAGCGAGCCTGAGGGCAGCCACGTCCAACATGGAGGAGTACAGAGCCATGGCCCAGAGCCTGGAGGAGTCCCTGGACAAAGAGAAGCAGGTGGGTGACTACACTACACTAGCCCAAACTGTTTATCAGTTTATCAGTATCAGTATACCTGTTAACCACTAACTACAAAAAACAATGATGTAGCCTGTTCTGTATTGAGCGTAATAAAGTATTAAACATGAACAACTATCTGGTAGGCAGCATGTAATGTTAATATAACCAAGACAAAACAAAACAGTCTTGGTTTTCTTGCTCTGTTAAACAAACTGCTTCAGAGCAGGAAAGTGGACTTTATCCTCAAAAGGCTGTCAAACAAGGCCACATCAATCATTTTTGTGCCAGGAATAACAAGTCTTGGACCACAGGAAAACAAATAAACAATAATCTGTGTCCAGGTGACGGAGCAGGTACGCTCCTCCATCGAGGCCCGTGTGAAGGAGGCTGAGGAGCAGCACCGGCAGCTGGAGGGAAAACTTCTGGAAGCACAGAAGGAGAAGCAAGACCTGGAGGAGGAGAAGAGGAGATCTCTGGCCTCTCTGGAGGAGCAGGTATGCCAGTCACATTATTACTCAGATTATTACCATGCATTTTCTGTGGGCAAAAAAATGGGCAAAACATTTCTACATTATGAGTAAGTAAGTGGAGTGTGTGTGTGTGTGTGTGTGTAAGATGAGCGAACTGACAAGGAGCCTGAGCAGCGCCCAATCAGACCACCAGGAGGCTCTGCAAAGAGTGGCAGTAGCTGCAGCCCAGGTGCAGCAAGCCTTACAGGACAGCCAGGAGCAGGTTGGAAACTGTTATAATATCTAGTACAACATGACTATGATACATTTTTCCAT
This sequence comes from Monocentris japonica, assembly GCA_900323365.1. NCBI lineage: Eukaryota > Metazoa > Chordata > Actinopteri > Trachichthyiformes > Monocentridae > Monocentris > Monocentris japonica. The sequence continues at coordinate 27,000 of OOFE01021354.1, read as the reverse complement.
AGAGAAATCCATATTGACATTGTAACATTTGTTGAAAAATAACCACAGAGCAGGGGTATTCTGGTGTCCTTAAATACACTTTTAAAACATGCATTTTCACTACCTCAGTAAAATCAGGGTGATTGTATGAAGATTCTGTGCTAAATCTCCTTGCCCATGTCCCAGGCTAAACTCGCAGCTGAGGCGCAAGATAAGTATGAGCGGGAGATGATGTTGCACGCAGCAGACGTGGAGGCCCTCCAGGCTGCCAAGGCTCAGGCCCTACAGGCCGCCGAGCACCGAAACCAGCTGGATGAGAGAGCCCAGAGGGTCAGCGCTCAGCTACTGGAGGCCAGGGTCTCTTGGGAGGAGCAGGAAAAGATCTTCAAGGTTGGTGGTAGAAATGACGGGATACATGGATAGACTTGGAGATATATAGAATGATAGAATAGTCACTGAAATGACCCATGTCAATTTCAGAATGGAGATAGTGTGCTGTTCATGATCCTCCACCCAAAGTTTCTGGTCTTCCTTCCTTTTATTGCAGTCAAAACCATCAGTAGATGTCAGAGGCAGGTTGGCGTCTTGTGTAGATGGTTAAATTTGAGGAAAGTTTTATTGTCCTGTAGATACTTGGCTTAATAGTGATGATTCAAGATGTAGTCTTGGACAAAAAGCTAATTTAATCCAGGGTAACTTTATATTTCAGTGCACACAACACATATAGTCATGTTCCCTTTGCCAACACAAATTTACACATCTGTTTTATATACATTAACAATTATGCTTTGAATCTTGAATTTTTCCTTTTCAGGAGGAGATGTCCAAGGTGGAGAGCCGCTGTGAGGAGTTACAGCGGCAGAATACGCTCCTCCATGAGCAGATCCAGACAATGAGCAGCAAGATGGCTGCCAATCTCCAACGTTCTGCCAGTGACAGCTTAATGAACATTTCTCTCACGGAGGAGGGCAAATCTCAAGACCAAGTCCTGGAGATACTCAGGTAAAACATTTATTGTACATTTATTTTGCATCAAATCACACACAGAAACAAATCTGTCAAACTTGTGTTGTGTTGTGTACAAGCAATATGACAATAAAGAGGATAAAAAACATCCAAGCACAGATAAAACGCATGCAGGCACAAATGTCTCCCTCCTGTCTCCCTTTCCATTTTGAATGTGCTTCACACGTCATTCATCTTATCCATCCTTCATCCCAGGTTTGTGCGTCGGGAGAAGGAGATTGCAGAGTCTCGTTTTGAGGTGGCCCAAGGGGAGAGCTTGCGTCACCGCCTGCGGGTGGAGCACCTGGAGCGAGAGCTGAAGGAGGTGCAGGACAGCCTGAGCACCGCAAGGGAGAGGATGCAGGTTGGTTTTCATACTCACTGACCCTCACCTACATTTACCAAGGGTCTCAAAGTAGGGTTGCCTCATGCCAGGATGAGTACTGTGTTTTTGAAGATTCTTGTTATTGAGACCTACTGATGATGATAATCGGCTCAACTAGCTGAGGTTGTGGGTAGAGGGCATGGATTGTGTTGTTCTGATTCCTGGCCACTTTATAATTATAATAATTTGATACTGTATTGATCCTCGTAGGGGAATTCTCTTTTTACTTCAGGGTCAGGTACAGAACAGAACAGCACCCCTGGAGCTATAAGAGTTTCAGTGTCTTGCTCAAGGACAGTTTGGGGAGACAGATGCTTACTGACATAGGGTTTGAACCCGGATCCTCCACCAGTCTCTAGGCCACCCTGCCACACATACATACAACACAAATGCACAAATAATCAGTCTAACCCGGCCACAAGAACTCAAACCACAGCACATGGTAGAGATGCAGTATGTGATAGGTAGCCCGGTGCTGATCTGTTGACCTCTGCTGCCTAACCCCAGGTGACGGCCAAGACCCTGGCTCAGCACGACGAGCTGATGAAGAAGACCGAAACCATGAGCGTCCTGATGGAGACCAACAAGATGCTAAGAGAAGAGAAGGACAGGATAGAACAGGAGCTGCAGCAAACCAAGGCTAAGGTATCAGTTGCATAACATAGAGGAAGCTTGCTGTGTAATGGTTGTTGAGAAAGCAGGTGTACAGTACTACAATAGATTATGCTCAGTGAAAGAAAAGCGCATACTTGTAGCTACTTCTCTCCGAAAATCCTTTCATTATCCTTAATATCGACATTATATATTGACATTAATTGACATATTGACATTAATATTGACACAATATTTCTAGCATTGACATTTTAACACTGATTTTACTAATTCATTTAATCTGCTGGGTTTCTGCTCTCCTGCTGTGTGTTTCAGGTGTGTAAGCTGGAGTCAGGCATAATGCCGATGCAGCAGGCCAACTCGGAGTTAAGTGAGAAGAGCGGCATGCTGCAAGCCGAGAAGAAGATTCTGGAAGAGGAAATCAAGCGCTGGAAGGCTCGGACACAAGTCAGTGAAACTGCCAGATCAGATTCACAAATCAGTGTCACATTTCCTGGCGAAGAAGCGAAGTAGCTTGTCTGCCTCCATTTGGTCTTATGTTAAAAGAAGTAATAACTAGGCAACTTCGTTTCATTTTAATTTCTAATATTGTGGCAATATTGTACCATTAACCCAATATCAAATATCACCTTGTGAGCCGAGCGTATAATCACACCCCTACATGTAAATAAATGAACCATTTTTGCAAATTAATAATTCCCATTTTAACATTACTAAACTTTTTCCACATTTGGCACCCTATACTCAATTTTATGATGCTTTTTCGTTTATGTTGTCTAAGAAAGGTCAAGTTTCAGGGCACTGAGTTTGTTTCTCATGTTTCGCCAGCATTTGGTGAGCCAGCAGAGAGATTCAGATCCAGAGGAGTACAAGCGTCTGCACTCTGAGAAGGAGGCACACCTCAAACGCATCCAGCACCTCACTGAGGAGAACGGCAGACTCAAAGCAGAGGTGGCCAGGTGAGGAGTCATTAATGGCGTAGCTGTTGGATTGTTATTGAGAGAGGCACACAGGACCAGTCTGTTCCTATGTGAGACATGGGCAAACTGTTACAGTAGGGCTATCATTTGTTGTGATAAAATATCACTTGGTTCCCACTCTTCCCACTCTTATTTCCCCTCAATCCTGAGGATTCTCTTTCGCCCCATCCATCACTCATTCTCCCAACCTCTTCATCTCACCATAGGAGTGGTGGTTCAGTAACCTCCCTGCAGAACCAGGTACAGACCCTGCGTGACAATGTGGGTAAGATAACCGATGAGAGGAATTTCCTAAAGAGGGAAATGGAGGTCAAGAAGCAGGAACTCCAGGAGAAGATGCGCACCATCACCCAGGTCAAGAAGATCGGACGCCGCTACAAGACCCAGTACGATGAGCTCAAGGTGGAACACGACAAGGTGAGAGAAAGGGGAATGACTCCTCTGTGTGTGCATTAGAGAGATGCATGTCACAGTAACACTGTGACATGCAACACAGTAATCACTGCCTTAGTCTGAGCCTGAAGCAGAAAGTGGTTGTATTATTTGGAAGGTCCCCAAAATGTAAGATTGAAATCATTAAATCCATTATGAACAGTCAACTAGCCACCACTGGTGTAATCCATGACTAATCTCATACTGTGTTTCCTCCAGATGGTAGCTGAGGCAGCGGCAGGACCGTCCCAGGAACAGGAGGCCCGTCAAGCCTCAGTCCAGGAGCTACAGAGCCTGAGAGATTCCCTGGGCCAGGTTGAAACCAGAACCAGAGAGCTGGAGGGACAGCTGGAGAACCTCAACAAGGTCAGACACATGATCACATACCTGAGGGCTGCGCCTTTCATTTTCCTTCAATTATTTTCAGTGGTTTGGTCATGGCAGTCGTGGCACTCGAAGTTGAACACTCGAAGTCTGAACTGCAGCCACGCCTTAGGTCATTGTGAAAACAGCCCTTGAAACAGGTGTTATTTAGGCAGAGTTCATATAGCAGAGGATGAAATGATAAAACTCTCGGTGCTCTGTTCTCCCCAGCAGGATGTCATGTACTCCCATCCTTCCCATTGGGTTAACTTTCTCTTGTCCATCTTTATTTTCAACGACCTCTTATCCCTTTGTTACTGCAGATTAGGTAGCTAACACTAATTTGATGGCTTGCAAATTGTTGTCAAACTCTGGGTTGCAAGCTCTGCTCACTAGCGACAGCTGCACTTTATGTCTGAGCATGAGAAAAAAGCATCCTATGTAATCACAGCCTTATTGAGCTTTATTCCTCAGTTGCTCACTTGAGTGTGTTATTGATATTTAAGGGGGGCCGACAAAAAGAGATTCCCAGCACAAACTGACCCCACAAAGTGAAAACAATTAAACATAAAGTCTGAGTCAGAACTAGGGAGGGACAGCTGGTCAACCTCAGAGTCAAAAAAAAGTTGAGACTGGCTGACTGAACCTGGGTGGAGTAAAGAGGCATGGTAGATGGAGAACCACATAAGAAAACTTTCCATAGTCTAGCTTTTTTTATTTTGTATAAAGTCTAATGTTGCTGTTAAAAACAAATGATGCATGGCAAATTTTGTATCCACCTGTCACCTCAATAAGTGAACAAAAATGCTGTTTATTAATCCCAGGCGAAACATCCAGCTCAGATTTGCATTCATTCATCCCATTGCACCCAATCTGTATGCTTGCTTTTCCTGCCTACATTTGTATTCATTGTCTTTATGGCCTTACCTAGGTGGTTGGAGAGCGTGAGGCTGAGGTGCGCAGTGCCCAGGAACAGTCATCCAGGCTGCAGGCAGAGCTGGCCAGGCTGAGACAGGAGCTGCAGGACAAGGTTTCCCAGGAGGACACGCTCAGACAGCAGATGACCGACAAAGAGGAAAAGACCAGGAAGGCCGTTATGGGCGCCAAGCAAAAGCTCAACCAGCTCATGGGTGAGACCACTTGCACAGGGGGGCCTGATATTCAACCAATCTTTTTAAAAACAAGAGAGTGAGTGTTATAGATCACTCCCCACTAGGTTGTGTCTCATGAATCGGTGATGTTAAATGCATTCCTGGAGTTTTTTTGATGTACCTACTTTTCCTCAAACTGCCTCATCCACTTCTACTTCAGTTAGTGATTTCCTACATTTCCAACCCAACCCAAATACAACCCATTTCCCTTTTGACAACCCCAGAGAACGTGCCTGAGTATTTCAGCTCTGGGTTTTATGTGTAGGTGGCTAGTGCAATTACGAAACAACAAAACACCTCGTAGCTGTGAAATCACTGTAAAGCAAGGCCTCTCATGGGCAATTGCTTAATTTATTTTCAGGAAAGCAATTTATTTTTTTCCCAGGTCTACTCTTGAATTCACACTTTCTTGGGAATATTACCCTCCACCTCTGCACAGACTCCTGTTTTCCTATGTTTCCCTATTGTTTGTTCTAATCGTAGTCCTGGTTAATTTTTGTCAAGCTTCCAAAGACCAGCTGCAGAAGGAGAATGAGGAGCTAAAACAGCAGCGTGAGGAGATGGATGTGCGAGTGAGTGCGCTCAAGTCCCAGTATGAGGGCCGCTTGAGCCGGCAGGAGAGGGAGCTCAGAGACCTGCGAGGCCACCAGGAGAGACAGGAGCAGAGAGACGAGCCCCCTGAGGCAGGACCTAGCAAGGTGAGCTAGTTGATAGCACCACAGTTTTCACAGACAGGACATGGAACGCAAAGTTATATTTAACTTTCATTTAAAATTTACCGAGGATGCTCCATGGGATAAAGGACAAACTGCTGAAATCATAACAAAATTGAACTGTCAATTCGCTGTATTTTCAAAATGAGCAGGCAAGAAAAGACAGAAGACATGGTGGTTCTGTTTTGATTAGACCTTGCAATAACCGATACACAGGGAAATTCCTCGGCTATGGCTACTGCTTTTCTTTTCCAAGTAACTAAAATAACCAATATAAAACTGATAGTTGAGTTCTACTTGACTCAATCATGGAAAATACTCAAATGCCCATTCATAAAATACCTCACAAATCTACACCTGTGACCACATAACAGATTAAATAATGCACCAGTGAAAAACAACACTCATACTAATGTGTCACTTGCCACATTGTTTAGCTACTGTTCAAGAGCTAAATTGCTAGCAAGAAGAATTACATTGAATTATTATCTAATTATTAGCGGATTATTACAGGATTATATGTTGTTGCCTACTGACAAATACAACCACTACTGCCGCTACAACATAAATAGAACATACATACATACATAGAAGAGTTGCAGAGGTGGTCAAACTATCATCACATGTCCATTGTCTCTCTCTCTCCCAATGTTAGACCCAGGAGCAGCAGAGGAGCACGGAGCAGAGACAGATCAGTCTGAAGACGACCCCAGCGGCAGACAGGGGCAGGTATGATGCACACTCACTAATGCTATTTATCATTAATATCTTTATTTTGGAAAAAACCTAACACACTTAAATGCACAGTGGGAGTATAGAAGTGAACAGACTATATATTTACCTAGATTTATTTACCTAAATGTTCATTTGCACTGGAAAAGTAATCATTCATGCCCCAATTTTTGTTTCTGTCAGTGCCAGTACCTCCGAGCCCCCAACTGCCAACATTAAGCCAACACCTCTGGTGGCTACATCCAGCAAGCAGCCCGTCAACCCGGGGAACAAGCCCACTCCAAGGGCAAGCATCAGGCCCATGATCACCCCAGCCACCGTACCCACCCCGACACCCACCGCTACTGTCATGCCCACAACACAGGTGGAGACACAGGAAGGTAAGTCGAACAAATGAGATTTGAACATTGGTTTCCCTCATAGGAAACCAGTCAGCTAAAAGAGAATTTCCCATATAAATGGGTGTCAAGTCACAGAAGCCATGGTCATCAGGGCATTCACACTTTATAACTACAAACTCAGTCCAATCATGCAGTTTAAGTTCCCTGGAGCACATATGTGTGAACTATGTTTTCGCATACAAGGAATTTGACTTGGTGTTTGGTGAGTAACAATGAACATAGCAAGAGAAGAATAAAAAATAAGAATAAAAGTACTGTAAAAGGCAAAGGTCAAGAATACAATAGAAAAATTCACACTAAAATATATGAAAAGATATTATAAGAAATAAGAAAAATAATAACTAAAAAATAAACTAAAAAGAATAATAAGAATCTACATTCGCTAAACCACTATCCCACTAACTCCTATCCCTCTCCAGCCATGCAGTCTACTGAAGGCCCGCCAGTGGAGCATGTGACTGTGTACGGTAGTGCCAGCGGCTCGGTGCGCTCCACCAGCCCCAACGTTCAGACCACTTTAGCTAGCCCCATGCTGACAGTGCAGCAGACGCAGACACAGGCAACCGCATTTGTCCAACCAACACAGCAACAAAGCCTGACCCATGCAGAGCCAGCCAATCAGGAGCCACCACCTCTGATAGAAGCAGCACCCAGCTCGCAGGTGGAGAGGCCTTCGACCTCCTCAGCTGTGTTTGGGACAGGTGAGAGAGTGAATTTATTTGAAAGTTGAGAAAATTAAATGTTTGTCATGAGTGGAGTCCCACATTGTTGTTCTAGTTGTCCAGTATGAACACATGCTGTGTGAATCTACAATACATTATTCTGGGAGAAGTTAATCTCTCACAACCCTTTTCCCTAATTCCAGTTTCAGCTACAGCAGGAACCTCCTCCATGTCCAAGAGGCCTCGTGAGGAGGAGCAGGACAGCGTCACTATGGTCAGCGACACAGACGCCCCCCAGGAGGACCCCTCCGAGCCCCCCATCCCCAAGAAGTTGCGCATCATCCAGAGAGTGGGGCCTGAGGTGAGCGAAATAAAAAAAACACTACTCTCTGCACTCACTGTACTCTCTGCACTTCAAATGACATTGGAAAGTAATAAGGTGTTTTCATTGTTTTCAATGCTTTGAAGATTGTTTATGCACTTCCATGACTGTTGAGTGTGTTCTCCTCTCTCAGGAGGAGGTGCTGGCTGAGGACAGTGCTGAGGCAGAGGGAGTGGTGCCAGCAGACGCTCAGGAAGGTCCAGAAGCCAGCCAGGTCAGCTATTATCTATTTATTTATCTGGTGGCACACAATGTTGAATGCAATGTAGAGGCTGCCAATCTTCTCTGCCATGGTCTTGTTTGTTTACAGTAATTACACTTATGTATTAATACTAATCTCAAAATTAAGGTGGTAATGATTTACTGATGTTAAAATGCCCCACGTGGCACCTTTTTGTGTTCATGAATTATCAACAAATGTAGTTGAAACTGCAAAGATGTGTAAATATTAATCATTAAGGGGAAAGAGGAAATATGAAGAACGCGTGATGTACGTGTTCCCCATCGGCCCACAGGGAGAGGAGTTTGCAGTGCTGGAGGAGGGTGATGAAGGGGGAGCCTCTCAGTCTGTCTCCTTGGAGCTAGAGGTTACCCTGTCCCGCACTGACACTCCTGACCAGCCACAGCAGGATGTCATCGTCATAGTAACCGACACGGAGAGCGAGGACGACCAGGAAGAGGAAGAAGAGGATGAGGAGGAAGAGGAGCAGGTAGGGATTTCGAGGGAGCATCCAAGTCAAATGGCTTAAGAAGAGAATCGCCTTACAAAGAGAATGTCATAGTAATTCTGTTGGACTGTCAAGTGAAAGTATAAAACAAGTAGTTCAAACTATTCTATAATTGTATATAACCGTTTTCTATTACAAGGCGTGTGAAGTGGTATTAAACTTGTGGAAATATCTGTTTTGAAAATGTTTTGTGTTTATGCCGCTACTGATTTGACCACGTAGGACTATGATGAGGAGGATGAAGAGGAAGATGAAGATGACGAGGAGGACGAGGAGGAAGATGAGGATGAGGACGATGGCGGGATGGGGGAGGAAGGAGAAGACAGTAACGAGGGAAGCGGAGACGGCACCGAGGCTTACGAGGGAGACGACACTGAGGTTCGATCATCAACACACACACATACACACACACCAACAATGTTACAACAATGTTCCCATACACTCCCTCATCCATAACACTATCATTTCCAGTATGCCACGATAATCCCTCCCACCCACTCAGTTACATACTGTCTCTCTCCCTCCCCTGCCTACCAAGTCAGTTTTTCCACGCGGTCTCATTTCCCCGTCACACACACACACAGACTCACAATCACACATTCACAATAGGA
>OOFE01021354.1:0-14794 GCA_900323365.1 Monocentris japonica | reverse complement strand
CACTCCTGACAAACTGCTCCAGTTTACTTGGAAGAGGACCGAGACCTGCAATTTAGGCGGTCTCAGTGCAGTTATTTGGTGCTCATCCAAGTTCAAATGGCAAAAGAGCCAAACTGAAGGAGTTAATACTGCAGAGTTGGATTGAAACATCACACCTAACGTGTGGTGTGAACGCTTCCTCAAAAGCACTCTGTGTGATTCTTGACCCTTCTCTGTGTTTTTTGTGCCAGCTCACCCCAAGTGGCTGGTGTGCCCCGATTCAGGTTTGGCCCTTCAGAGGACATGCCACAGACCAGCTCCTCCTCCCACTCTGACCTGGGACAGCTCGCATCACAAGGAGGTACTCCACTACCACTTGTTTGCCCACTACCACGTTTGCCCCAAAATATTTTCCTGGCAGTGCAGAAATGCCTCTGAAGGGGCGTTTAAACACAAAAGCTCTCCTTGAAAGCTAATAAGACTCTCAGACAGGGTAGCAACTTCTCTGAGTAGGGAGAACCAGCCTGCCAAATTTAATGGTGGCGGAAACTGCAACACAACTTACCATGATTCTCTATCCCCTCCTAATATACCACCCATGTCCAATTGTTTTTCATCACTCTTAGTGAATATGGTCTTCGGTGCAGCGTTTATATTATCCATAGGTTGTTTTCTGTTTCACATAATTGGAAAGGTTTTTGTCAGTTGTAATCGTAAACCAATTTGTGTCTGTAGGTCTGGGGTTGTATGAAAGCTCTCTGTTCCTAGCAGCTCATGAAGAGGAGGCTGGTGGACGCAGCGTTCCCACCGCACCACTACAAGTAGCAGCACCAGGTATCTCTTCATGTCTGTTTATCTCTCTCTGTAATAACGGATCAGTTGAGGTTTTCGAGAAACCCATCTTATTTATCAAGAACTCTTCAGCCCTTTCCAAAAAAACATGTTTCATTATAGAGATACACTCATGTCCCTCCGCAGTAACAGCCTTCTCCGAGGTGCTCCCATCTGACGGTACGGAGCACGCCTCCCAGTCGGTTCCCATGGTGAGCACATCCACCCCAGGCCCGGTGGTGTCAGGAGGACCCAGTACAGGAGAGGAGAGAGACGTCTTCCTGGAGCCAGATACCGACCGGTCAGAGAGGCTCTCCTCTACTGTTTTTCAGTCTGTCTCAACTGCTGATTCTATTTTTGGGATTCAAATCCATGGCTTTCCAGTCAACAAGCTCACTTCCATATAAGTCTAATCTTAAATGTGACCCTCCATTTACCCACGTTCAACCTCAACATTGATAGTTGAATCAAATATGAAAGCTTGCTGCACAAATTAGCAGGTTTTTATTAAAGTGATTGCCACTGAGATTTTCATGGTTTTTACAATCATGTTTTTACTGGTGATTTGAAAACTGCGTGACTTCATCATTTGTGCAGATACCAATTATTTTGACACATTTTATGTGTGTGTTTGTTCCAGACCTAGTGCAGAAGTCTCAGTGGATCCTGTGTTGTCCCAGGGGGATGTGGAGGAGCCCAGCCAGCTGCCTGATGAGGCCACCCTCCCCTCCACCAGCCAGGAACCCTCCTCCAGCTCTGCAGGTACAGTGTAACCTCATGGCTAGGCAGCTCCCGGGTGTGAATGTGTGCAACTAGGTGAAAGCAAACCAGCTCTTGGAGATTTCAAAATGACTTGTTCCAAGTGGTTCCATGTATGAAGTCAATCTAAATATCAGTGTTATATAATTTCTAGTGTTTCTATGTTTGTCAATGTCTAGTTCTCATGTCGTCTTTTTCTAGATACAAGCAGTGCTCCGCCCAAACCCTCTAGACCTGGAACCAGCAGACAGCTACAGCGCTGGTCAGAGAACCGCGGTGGCCGCATGAAGAGAGGAGGTGACATATTCTAAAACACACACACTTACACAAGGGATTCTCCCATTGGGTGTTTATTGAGTTAATACCAATCACCTGTATTTCAAGAAGCACAATATGACAATTTCTGAATATAGCCTTCATGTTTCAGACAGCAACATATTCCTTTGCAAGTTGTTGTGCAGTTGAAAAAGAGACGGCACCGTAAATTTATAAGGACATAAGTTTGTAAGGTTAATATAAGTTAACACTTCACTAGCTTAGTAGTGAATGTTTTGCCAGGCACAGATGAATTTCAATATAGCACGCTGCATGGTGTCTATCATATGATGCACACAGCTCATATTTTCTGCTTTAAATTTGATTGGAGAAGCAGTGAATTTTTACTGATATTGACAAATGCACACCACCTCTGTTGATGCACACTCACATTGTGGCAAAACACCTCTAGTCTTTCATTTCAATAACACATAGTATATTAGAATTCAACTTAAATGTTGGAGAAATAACAGACAGGTTCAACTGATATTAACTTTTTTAAAATTCATTGCATTGCACATTTTATACAGGCACTGTACAGAATTTTTTACATCAGAGCAAGAGCTTTGTCTAACATAGATATTCTATTTTGCGACTAGGGCAAGCATTTCCTTCTCGAGGTATACATGGGAGAAGGTTCGCCAGATGAAGCACTGATCCAACATTTGAACCATGACTGGAGACCTTGAGTGATCATTCCTGACTTCAAATAACAATATTTTCCCATTTTCCATGTGTTCACATTCTGTATCTAGTCGTGATTGTGGTCACATGTTCTGAAGCCAATTTAAGCGCAGTCCATGCTGAAGCAATGTGTTTTTATGAAGAAATGTAATAAAGTTTGGAACTTGTGAGAAGAGTTTTAAACAGTCGGCGTTTCAGACTTTCTTTGGGCACTTGAAGAAATCCTTGGCCAAGTTCGTCTGAGGTGATTGAGGGGCAGCAATGACAGGACGCTCACTATCCACCCTAACATTGTAGTATTTGGCTAAAAAGGAAGACAGATGGTTAGTTGTTGGACTCATTAAGGTCTTAGATACATTAATGCTGTTTGGGATGCAAATTCGTTTTTTTATGTCCGTGTATTTTCCAGTTTCCATTCTGGGGAACATGAACTGGGCATGACATTAAGGACAGCGCATGCACCTTTCAGCAAGCCTGACTTAAAATGCGACAGCTCTTGGCTACAGCAGTCCCTGACTTTTAAGAGCTGTAGTGTTTGTTTCTGACGTAAATAACTAGACAGACAGAAATCCCCCCTTCCAACAAGACTAATTTCATTTAGCTCCTGGACCTTAAAGTCAGTAAAATATTTTTGAGAGGAAATATCTTGTCCTACATAGTCTGATGGCATTAAATTTAAGGTAGCACTTCTACTCTGGTTGTTGGATCATAAGTCGTCCCTGCACTCTAGGTGAATGGACCCCACCCAGACACACATGGTTCTTGTCAGGCGTGTCAGACATGACGTGGGTGAGGTTAACACATGTCTTGACAGTAGACACACAGGTGCAAGGATATTCTGTCAGAGGCCGTCATAAATTCCTACTACTATTGTTGACGCCAGGACTAATGGAATACAGAGTGCATGCAGAGGTCTTAACCTGGGGAAGCCTCCCAAGTTATTTTAGTAGGTTCAGGAGTTTTCTCAATACAGTAATGAAGTGTTAAATTTGTGTTGAGAGGAGCAAAGCTGAAAACACTTGGATTTACCTTCAAATTGCTCAATGCAAAATGAACATTGAATTAAATTGAAACTGCATTTTATTTTTGTTTACATTAACTTCCTTACTGATTGAGGATGATTTTGTAGAAAACTTTCAAATTTAGAACCGAATGAACCTCTTAAATCTGTTGAATTGGTGAAAGAGAAGTGGCCCCAACCCTAGCATGTATTGATGACTTACATCTTGAGAAGACGTAGTACTTGTATCCCTCTGGTGCCCAGCGGCTGGGGACGGACACGGCAGAAGTGACGGTGGAGGGGAAACCTCTCCAGGATGTACGGACGTTGATGGCTGGTTCTAGAAGCGACACTGGGGACAAAAAAAACCCCAGTATATATCAAATAACATTCTGTTGAAACCAGATTGGATATCATTTACTGTTTGAGTAATGTTTTTCTTATTTACAGTATGGTCATTTTATCAAGTGATTGTTTAATGCCAAATTCTTTTGTCTCAATCTTTGACATAAGTTTTTATTAAAAATCACACAACTGGTCCACAGCTTCAGCCACATAACAGTGTGTGGGCTGCTTGTTTCCACATTATCGACTCTTTACAACCTGGACCTTGGTCTTCTCTCTCGACCCCATCGCAGCATGACTCCTAATGTTGACTTGAAATGTGTTGTTCAAATAAAACATGTTTATTTAAGTTCAGGCTAATACCTCTATTAAAATGCTCACAGATGCTCAGAAGACACACCCAGGAGACTCATCGTGGCTACATTTATATAGGACCATAAAGTCTGACTTTCAGCCCTTTCTGCCATGGCTGTTTTTCCATTTTCTCGTTTAGACAGCCATGAGCTGGTTACACACCAGGAAAGAATGAAATCTGAACTTCTACTTTTGTATACGTCTTTCTTTGAGTACCTGCTTGGCGGGCCGCCCTGCTCCGGACAGTGTAAACAGCATACTGGACCTTCCTGCCACATGTTGGACTGGTGCCAAACTGGTATGAGTATTTCTGGACCAACCCCCCTGGTAGAACCAATCGAGAAAGAGATCAGGATCACAAAATTCAATTTACGCTGAAAGAAAGGAAAGGATACGTGTAAATGACAAAAGAAATTAAGAAATTAGAAATGAATTGTGCTGATGTTGGTTGGCACTAGAAAGAAAAATTCATTTTGTTGGTCTAAGACAAGGCGGCTGTTAATTGAAGAGGGTAAATATGATTAGTACTACTATTTTCATGCATGATTTGAAACCATAAACACTTCTTTTAACAAAGCAATAGGGGGACATTTTGAAACCTGAGATGTTTACCAGTGTTAATCGTGGTCGCTGGTGTCAGTATTATAAGAAAAGTTAGTAATTTACTCAGTTAATCTCTCTAATTAACCAAGGTAAAAACATTCAGCACCAAATCATGTGACACCGGACCAGGTCGTCACCTCTCTTGAAGAAGTAGACAGACTCCTTCCTCCTCTGGTACTGAGGCACAGACAGGGCAGCCGTGACGTGGCCCTGCAGCCCATCGAAGCCTGTCTGGATGAGCTTAGGATAGCCAGGGTCCACCACATCATTGTCATATCTCCAGTACTGTGCTCCCTGTGAAGGTCACATACATCGCAAACATCAACACAAAGCAAAAAAAAATGTGTAACAGCTAACAACTAAACATGCACATAGCTGTACTTCACAGAGGTGTGTAATTGCCAAAGGGGGTTTCAAGCGTGAATATTTTGAGAAATGGAAGATTCTTGGATGTAAAATCAGAGGAGGCCGCTGATTTAGTTAGGTTAGATAGTTATTATGAAATGGGTGAATTTACCTTCAAAATGTATGTTTTGCCCTGGCAGTTGCAGCGGGTGAAGACGGTGTCAATGGGAGAAGGGACGCCCCACACTTCTGTGATACCACGGGCAGGACCTGGCACCCTGTTTCTATCCAGCACCCAGAAGTAGTGCCCTATAACGTTTCACAAGACATTTAATACAGTGCCATGTTTTCATTTTCTGCTCTCTCTTGGTCTCTTTTTTTATCCTCTCCTTTACTTTGTACATAAAAGTCAAAGATATTGTCTGGTATTTGGGTTTGTGTTTGATCTAATGACTGTGAATGCATAACAGGCAGTCATGTTCAGAGACAATCAGAGAAGGTTGCCTGTGGGAAGGCCTGGCTTCAAATCAGTTGCCTGGCACTGACCTCTGAAAACCACCATTGTGCCGTTCCTCAGTGTGGTGAGTGCACTGGCTGGCCGCCCACTACAAATGTTGGTATCATTACTGTCATCTAGAGAAAAAGAGACATTTATACAGGAAGCAATTGTGTGGGAAAACAAGGCATAAGACAAAGAAAAGCATGCACTGGCAGACTGGGTTGTTTGGTGTGAATTGGTGAAATGATTTTTTTTCTCCTGGAACTGGCTGGACTCTCCTACATTGTGATCTCTGTTTTGTTCCATTCTTCAAAGGAGCTGATTTTCATTTCCAATTCCAAAAGACTGCTGGACTCATTTAGGGTGTGGGAAAACAAGCACCTCTGTTGCTTAATATAGTGCAGCTACGCTTTGAAGGAAACCCAGTTCACCCGGAGGGATAATAAAAAAGCTCTAGCTCATAAAACAGGCTGCAGGCAATGATAAATCTGTAACAGAAACACGAGGATGGCATCTTTGCAATAGTGTTAAAGTCCTGTAAGATGGATGAGGTCCAGCATAGCCTACCTGCTTGGTAGTCTCTAGGATTATCTATGTTCAGAGTTTGTTCAGTGTCCATGGGCTTGGGCATGGGCTTCGAGGTGGGTTTGGCCAGACTTGGTTTAGTTGGAGATGGTTTGTATGCGTTGGGTTTGGCCTGGGGTTTTGAGATAGGTTTAGATGGTCTGGGCTTGGTCGGGGCAGGGGTGACTTCCAACGGATCGGTAGTGGTTTCTCCTGGTGTGACACCATACACCATGTCATCTTGCACTGGGTCTGTGGGTGAGGGAGCACGGGTGGTCAGGGCACCATTTTGAGGCCCATTCCAGCTGTCCGGGGTGTCCCCTCTGGCCCCTGACTCAGGACTAGGCTCTATCTCATTCTCAGATCCTGGAGCCTGGGAATCACTGTCATTGGGATCTTGAGTGCCTGATGGGGAGGAGGTGGTGATCGTTGGGACATCCTTGGATTCGCTGTTGGTACCATCTGGCTCTGTGTTTGGAATGGTTGCTTCTGGGATGGGTGTCTGGCCCGGCTTTGATGAGGCAGACGTAGAAGGAGAGATGTTGGGGTTGGGGACTTGAGAATTAGGGGTTGGTTTGGAGCTCTCTGGGGCCGAGGAGGAGCCCTGTGTGGGTCCTGCAGATTCTGGACCCATGGTTGGGTTAGTGGCTGCATTGGAGGCTGCTGTCGAGGGTAAGCTTAAGTCGTAAGCTGGGCTGGATGCCTGGTTGGAGTCTGGGTTGTCTGAATCAGAAGGTAAGACGTCAAGTGGGTCAGAAGAGGCTTCAGTTGGGTCTATATTCTGCGCCTCTGGAACACTGCCTTCAGGCTGTATTTCAGCCTGTCCTCCAGACTGGAACTCTGGGGTGTTGTCTGAAGGAGTAGGCCCAGTCTGGGGTACTGAGCTTGGGGTAGGCTGCATGGAGACATGGGAGACTGCTGTGGAGGTGGGAGAGGGATGAGGGAGAGTTGCTCCTGATTCAGACGGCCTCGTAGGATCAGACTGTTTCTCAGGATCACTGCCATCTGGGAGTTGGAAAAGCATGATTAAAAACTGAGATATTAGATTTGAATCCAAATGACTGAACGCTAACGAGAACAGTACTATATTATCAAATTTCCCAGAAAATTGACACACTGAATGACAGCATGTTTTGTTATTGCCAAGTTATTCCTGGATATCACATACCTGCACTCTCAGTGGGGGCTTCTCCATTGGTCGGGTTAGAGGGGGAGGGCTTGGCATTGGCCTGCGTTGGCTTGTTATCTGAGGGAGGCTTCTGAGTCTCGGGGAACAGTGTGAATGTCTCCTCTCGTGTGAACTCTAACTCAGAGTTATCCTGAGAGTCTGGCAGGCTGGGGTCAGTGGGCACAGGCTCCAGCAGGTCAGTTTGAGATGGTTCATAGCCACTGGTGCTCTCTGGGATATGTCCTGCTTCTGGGTCCTCCAGTCCATTCTCAGAGTAGGGGTCATCAGGGAGGTTTGGAAAGATCTGGCCATCTAGATCTGGGACAGTACGCAAAAAGGAAGAAAAATATATTTATTCGGATTTTAAGCTTATGAAACTTTATTGGGCTAGATTTATAGCGCAATCAAGTCATCACTCACCATCGCTGAGAGCATCTTGTGGATCTGACGCTGGAGTGGCCAATGGAATTAATTGGGCACATAATGCAAAATTAAACAATGTTTCCAAAAGTTTTACAACTGGCTTTACATAATATTTTCTCTGCTTCAGGTTGCATATCACTCAGACTCAGACTGTGACATTCCAGAAGGAAATGTCATGACATGTCATCCTCCTGAGAGATTAAATGACAAGGATGCCAGAGTATCTCTACCCACTAAATTGTTCCAAAGCAACCACTGAATTCAAACCTCCATGAGGACATTCTATCATCCATTCTTGGCCTCATCTTTGCTTTCCTCTCCTGACTTTGCGACTGAGCCTGTGCCCATCACCCTCCTCCACATGGTCCATTCATAATGACACCACTTCCTTGTGTTTCTCTTGGCCAGTGAGACTTGAGCTCTTGGCCTCCTCTGGTGAGACTTGGCCCTCAAAACAAGCCCCAGCTACAGACAAAAACATCTTCCTGCCTACTTCCTAACGTGCCTTACTGAATTTGTTGAGTTCAGCTCAGATCAAAATGGTTTAAGTAATTCAAAAGAAATTAGATTGTGATGTGAGTGTTCAGATTGTATCGTTTTCTGTTGGAAACAAGGAATTATGTGTGAAACCTGTTTTAATACAGCTTCCTTAAATCAATGTAATTAGAGTTTGTTCTGAGGGTTTTCTTGTCAGTCACCTGGGTTGTCTCCCTCGTTGAATGTGGCAGGGGTCACATTGGGCTGCTCAGCTGGTTCATTCAGAGAAGGATCTGTGGGCATGTTTATGAGTATACGAATTTAGAGGCATAGCCCTGTGAAAGATAATTCTCCTAAAATATTAAAAATCTATAAGTGTAGTAAAAATCCAAACTTTTGCCAAGTAAAATATACCTTTAGGTTTGTTATCGTTTACATTTTGACATGAACTAGGCTTCCCCGGTGTTATACTGGCTGGTCCATTGATTGCTTCTGTGGTAAATTACCAAGACAGAAAATATTGTCAAGCATGACCTGATGCATTGATGCAGATCACTGGGGGCTGATTCCAACATGCAGCCATGCTTGCATTCAAATGATCACTGATAAAGTACATCTGACAGCGAGTCCCAAGACTGATTTCAGGTTCCTCATGATAGCAAGCAGTATCATGGAAATACCACTGTATATTCATCTGTGAAGGAAATCTAGAATGGCTACCATGCAGAAAATGTCATGTATGGAGACGTCACACAATCATGCTGAAAGTGTTTGATAAAGCTTGCCTTCTGCGCCACAGTGGGCCTTGTAGTCTGGACAGCACTGGTTGTACTTGACGCAGTCAGAATCACAGTTACATAGCCTGCCTCTCTTGAAGGATTCTCCACACCGCCCTTGACATGAGCTTCCTGTAACACACATACACAGCACACTTCAGCACAAGACCTGAATGAGGAGCTTCAATAGGCCCATGATCAAATTCTGATTAAGATGCACAAGGAATTATTAAAGGCAATATAGAAGGACAATATTGCTCCCTGGAGGGAGAGGGATTGGCAAATTAAACAAAAGATCAATAATAACTTGAATGGTCTACAAGAAACAAGAGTGTTGCCTGCATATCAGTGCCTGTCAGTTGAGCTCAATAGGAAAACAACACATTCCAGGTACTACTACTATGTCATAAGTCACAGAGACTGTCAGAGAAAGGCCTCACTTGTAGTGCATTGGGATTCATAGTCTTTGCAGCACTCGTCGTGAATCAGGCACTCATAGTCACACTGGCACATGTAACCCCTGTAGTATTCAGCACCACATCGTCCTCTACAGCTTGCTGCAAGTCAGACATTTGGACATGGAAATAAAGAATCAAAAATATGAAATATGAATTATTTATACAGGATAAATCAGATACTTTCTGTTGTTCGTTCTCTCATCACTTAGCCTACTTGAACACACAGCATGTAATAACAGATCTGTGAGCTGAAATTGATTTCTGAAGTAATGACACAACCACAGAGACAGAAGTCCCCCCTGGTAAATAATTCTTAGCAAAGCAAATAAGAGTGAGTACAAGAGCAGTACATCAGGCACATTGTGTTTATAGTGACCCCATGCAAACAGAATACTGAATAAGACATTTCAAGAAAATATCTCTGAACTCAATGTATATATGTTACACTTTTATATGGGCAGAATTCAGAAAGTTATACTCACTCTGAGCAGCACTAAATGTAAAGGCACAAGCCAACGAAATAATAGCACGAAGTACAGGTGAAGACATCCTCACAGGGCTTTCTGTAACCATATGAACCAGAGCATGACAGAGACACAGAACAAATGAATCACGTTTCTGTTTTGTTTTTTAAAAGTCCCTAAATGGAGAAAATGAAAACAGAAAAATGACTTGATCCAGATAAGAGACAGTAGAAGGCTAGGAAAGAAACTGTTACTTACCTCGAGGCAACCTCTGTCCAAATCCTGCTGAAGGGTTGACTCCGGTTGCTTTTAAAAGGCTGAAAAAGACCGGGTGATTTCCCGTTAATTGGCGGATCCCGTCCAGTTAAAAAGGTGATGAGCTCACAAGCTACAGGGAGGATCCTCCAGTCCAGACCATACGATTCCCCACAAACAGCTGGAAGCACATCAACACACATCTGTGCCAGACAGACGGACTGACATCACACACTTCACACAGTAAAGAAAAAAACCCTGATGGGACAGACGACAACCTATCAACAGCTGCTATTCAGACAAAGAGGGACAAGTTCAGGTCATCAGATTTCATTATGACTTGAATCTTCAACTTGAGAATACAAATAACTTGCAGTCAAGTTTTTCTACAGCGAATTCATTTTTAAATTAGATTGAGCTTCATTCGATGGACGCTATTCCCTAGACCTGAGACTGGATCAGTCTTTTCTTCAGAAATATTTCTTGAAGGGGTGGGGAATTTTTGTGAAACAAGTGTTGATAGGCTGAGAAATAGTTAACATCTCCACTCCAACCAAATACTATTTCTTTTAGACGGGTTGGCAGCTCTTCTTACCCTGATAAAGGTTCACTGTAATAATCCTATAATATTCTTATTGGGGTGTATAGTGTCTGTGCTGCTCAACAGTCCTGACCTTATCATACCTAATGATATTTGTATCTCCTTTATCTCCTAATATGCCTTTAGGACATTTTATATACGTAGATTATAGTTTGCTGTGATTGTAGTTTCGTTCTAAAGTTTATCAAAGGATTTCTACATTTCCTTTTCATTGTTATGGGAATACTGCGCTGGACGGGCTAGAAGCACCTCTCTCGGTGTACCACGCTTATTGCTATGAAAATGTATTTTTATTACTTGTTATTACTTTTATTATTGTGGGTGGTTTGGGGTCCGAGGTGTTGGTAGACCATATCATGCCAGTGGTATTTCCCCATTGTGTCAGGGAGCAAAAGCGCTTATTAGTGGACTTGTGTCAAGGCTTATTTCCATCTAGATAACAGGATCTGATTGAAATGACTCGGCCTAGCAGGCGGTCCAGTAAACACAGACACCATGTTGAAGAGTCCACACAACTATTCCCCATACACTAGCACTGTGACAGGAGGCAGACAAGCCCCTGTCTCGGTGGTTTGAAACCCTAACCTTAGGTCTAAATTAAATTGGCCACAGCGAGGAAACAAAGCATTGGTCTCAGAACTGAAGTTGAACGTTGTGAAAGTAGAGCACGTACGCCCCCTTGTGGTTATATAGGTGCCTGGCTGTCATTTGGGATCAGTTCACTCCGTTGCAATTCAACCTCGAGGTCAGTGGTGGTCTAAAGGTAGAAGCAGGTCTGTGGGAAGTCTGGGAGGGAAATTACGATTAATATGCCCTTGAGCAAGGCACTTAACCCCAAACTGCTCACTGGAAACCAGGCATTACTGGAAAAGAGCATGCATGCTCAGTTGACTTTCCCTGGATAAATACTGCTTTTTTAAAAAGAATTGTAGTATAGGATAAAAGAGATTTCACCATCTTGCACTTTCTTCCTTCAGCTGCTTCGTTTTTCCAATCTGTGTGCCCAGACTTCAGTTGAGAGCACAAAATCTAAACATCCATATACAGTAGCATATAGCAAGAAGATTTATCATACAAAAGATGGTATGGATGATCACATGTGAAATCCTCGTCTGTTTCTTCTTCCCTAGGCAGTTCAAAAGGGAACACTCTGACTGTTGAAACCCTCCATCATCCTGTCCTGATGGTTCATGGTCATGGGCAGCAGTGTCCCTGTCCACCTCCCCCCAGGCAAGCACCCCCACAGAGAGACAGACACCTGGCACAGCGGGAAAGCTGTCAAAGGCAAAAGTTACCACAGACAGGTGTCAAATACACTGGGTCAGGGTAGCAGTGAAGCTGATGTTGAAAGAAACATGGGTCAAAAAGAAAATGAGATGGCATCGGGATAGGAATATCACTCCATCAGTGCCAGCATTTGAGGCTGGTGGTCCAACTGCACAGCGGCCTACAAGACCTGGTAGGTCAAAGCACAGCAAAGTATACACATCAAAAAAAAATGTGGACAAATGTTAAGTATTGGTAATGTTGATAATCTGCATTAAAAAAACACATTGTATTTACAGACATCTGGCATTTGTGTGTGGTCCATTATTTCAGTCTAACCATGTTCCAAAACAACAGAAATACTATTAATTGAGGCTCAATGACTGTAACTCCCTGGATGCTTATAAAATGCTTTTAACCATTTTTTTCATATTTGTTCATTTCTGGGAAATAAACATACTAAGATTGAGTTGGAAACAGGAAATGTCACAGCCACCTTAGTCTGCCATGATTAGGACTAATCACTCATAAAATGAGAGAGTGATCTCCCCCACCCCCCCTCATCTGGTCCTCAAAACTGCTTGAGGAAATCATGAAGCTGCCTAGAACCACATTTTCCTGTATATTGGTATGAGAACATGATCTGAACAGACCTTTAGGGGGAGACAAATGAGAGCGTATGAGTATGAGACTGAGAAACTATCACTCACTCAGGATGGGAATAGAAACACCGACAGGTGGCTGGGACTGATACATGATTAATTTCCATGGCTTTCATTGTCATCACATTTTATTTTTGAGATTTTACTCTGGATTACAGGCTCAAAAGCTGATCCTGTTTTTCATTTATTTTTGCAGATGAAAGCAAGAGGACATTGCCAATCAGTCAGAGAGGTTTACGTTCTTTTATGATAGCAGTTTTGTTTGCTTGTAGTTTGTTTTGTTGTGTTTTCTGTGGCATTCCCTTCCACTTGTTGTTTCCAACGGCTCTGTGTACTTCTTCCCTTACGGTGCACTACTGTATGTCAATTTACATTCAACATTTGGATGACAAATACTGCACGTGTCATGTAAACCTTCTGGGTTTTGTTTGATCTGGGGGGAATTCTCTTTTTATGTCTTGCGCTAATTTTCACCCTTGCAGTAAACTGAACCCAAAGCAGTCCAGCCTCGCGACTTTGAAGGCTGCGGTAAACTATTCTCTTCCTGGCAGTACCTCAATGTGAGTCTGAAGGTGGAAGTGATGATAATCTTATCAAACCGTCTCAGAAAAACAGCTACACTAACTATATCCTTGCACCTCTTCTAATTCGCCGTCCTTGACTGTATGTTTCTACTGCACTCTGTATTGATTTGAACTGTGCACCACTTCCATCAAATAGCAACACCTCCACCAGAGGACCTTCGCCCGCCTTCACTCTTCCTGTGTGAAACCTTCTGAAAGAACATGTAAAGTTGCACAGCGGTGAGTCTCTGCCGCTGTGCCGGTGGCAGATTCCTACAGATTCCTCCTGGTGTCCAAATTGCTTGTGCCCCTGTTGTTAGGTAATAATGACCCTTGTTTGTTCTTTGGTAGAAGTAGTAGCAGTGGTGTAGTTGAGGTTCCTCCCTGACCACAGCTACATAACAAGAGTCTGTAAAACCTGCCATTAAATTTTATTTTCTTCACATATTTTCTTTATTCGTGTAATTCAGTTCAATTATGTTTTACTGTATCCAGAGTTTCCCTGCCATTGAAGAGGTGTGGTGGAGAGTTTTGTGTTACGCGATGGTCCAAATCCGGCTCCAGAGGCTTTTTCACCCTGCCAAGAATAAAAAACAAGGGAAATACTGAATACCTGTAATTTGAAAAATGAAAATGGTAAAATTTTAAGATATTGAATATCTCTAAATACTGGCTATGGGGAATTTCACTCAAAATATTGGTATTGGTATCGGCCTTCAAAAACCCACATTGGTTGAACCCTTTTTCTGACCATTCAGACCATACTGACCTATTAGCCTAATTGCTACTGAAATATACACCGATCAGCCACAACATTAAAACCACTGACAGGTGAAGTGAATAACATCGATTGTCTCGTTACAATGGCACCTGTCAAGGGGTGGGATATATTGGGAAGCAAGGGAACAGTCAGTTCTTGCGGTTGACGTGTTGGAAGCAGGAAAAATGGGCAAGCGTAAGGATCTGAGCGACTTTGACAAGGGCCAAATTGTGATGGCTAGACGACTGGGTCAGAGCATCTCCAAAACAGCAGGTCTTGTGGGGTGTTCCCGGTATGCAGTGGTTAGTACCTACCAAAAGTGGTCCAAGGAAGGACAACCCGTGAACCGGCGGCAGGGTCATGGGCGCCCAAGGCTCATTGATGCACGTGGGGAGCGAAGGCTAGCCCGTCTGGTCCGATCCCACAGAAGAGCTACTGTAGCACAAATTGCTGAAAAAGTTAATGCTGGCTATGATAGAAAGGTGTCAGAACACAGTGCATCGCAGCTTGCTGCGTATGGGGCTGCGTAGCCGCAGACCAGTCAGAGTGCCCATGCTGACCCCTGTCCACCACTGAAAGCGCCCACAATGGGCATGTGAACGTCAGAACTGGACCATGGAGCAATAGAAGAAGGTGGCCTGGT
>OOFE01021352.1:6848-21924 GCA_900323365.1 Monocentris japonica | reverse complement strand
AGAAGGGGAAGGAAAGTGCTTCTTTGTTTGGAAAGATAAAGATCCAGCACGCCTGCTCTGCCAGAAAATGTAGTGCCTTCACAGGCACAAATGTCTGTCTCTCTTTCTGTCTGTGTCTCATACCTCACCACCACCACTGCAGATAAACACACATTGTACATGGACCCACTGACACCTTCAACTTTGTGCAGCTAATGAAAAAAAAATGCCATTTAACATTTGTCGCAACTGATAACACAATAACCTGTCAAAATGTAATAAAATGTCCCTCTAAATGAATTACAAATGTAATGAAACCTGTTAATGTAATAAATTGGCTGTCAATGTAATAATCACATCATTACATTATCACATCATGAGGGGTATCATATTTTTAACTGATGATGTAATAATAAATAATATTTAGTTATTACATTCTTCTTACTCTTACAAGTTAGAAGTCAATATTATTATTACATCAGTTAATAAGTGTCACTCAATCCATTTAGAGTGACATTTTATTACATTTTGACAAGTACATTATCCGGCAATGTAATATATGACATGCAGTACATAACTATTATAATAGAATAGAATACAGTAGAATAGAATGGAATAGAATATAGTCTTTTATGATTATGATGAGTAGATTTTATGGGAAAAAAATCCCACAATATTTTCCTCTTGCAAATGAGTGCAATCATGCAAAGCGAGCTCTTTAGATCTCCTGATTATCAAGAAACAGTTATTATGAATGATGTATCGTCAGTAATAATTTTTACGGCATGACAAAGAAAATCATTACAAACATGTTATCCTATTTACCTTTAGAAAATGTCTTTGTTAAGACCCAAATGGCCAATTAGCTGGCTAATCGAGGGAGAGGGAGTAACTCTAAACTCTGCATCCCACAATCCACACAGTGCCAACACCAGCACACAGTTGTCAGGGTTTAGTTTCAGCCAGGGAGCTTGTGGTTGCTAATTTATTGAGTTCATCTGACAGAGGTTTCACCATGAATGGAAAGAGGGAAAGATGGAGTGGGAGAAAGAACAAGGTTTGTGGTTCTGCATTTTTATCAGCGTACTGCACAGACAGGAAACATACACGTTTGCATGCATGTACACACACACACACACACACACACACACACACACACCCCAAAACCAAAAATACAGAAAGTCACTCATGGTCTTTTTCTATTATGATGAAAATAATAATGAAATGTAGTAATAATAATAAAAAGCCATGAAAAATAAAAATTAAATTATTATTTTAAAATAATTTGCACATCCCATCAGCCAAGATGGAATCAGCTGAATGAATCTGTCACACAACACTTTTGCACTTGCTATAATCTGTGCATCTTTATTTGTTTTGTTTCCATAACCTTTCTGCCTCACCATTCTGCCATGACCACCATGCCACTCACACTTAACCAAGCTGAAAGGGGAACTTCAGGAGCAAGTCAGTTGATATTTAAAACTGTAAACCTATGATAATGAACTTCTCAAAAAGCCAGTGTTTATTTAAAGAGGGAGTTGCCTTCGTGAACCAGGCACCGGCAGAATTTAACTGTGGTCACTACTTTATTAACCATTAACCTTTACAAGCACTTAATCTTAACCTGTGTTTACGGCATGCTAGTCAATAGGGGATACATATAATAGTGTATTTAACTACTGTTATTCCAATTCAACTTCACCTCCATAGGGAAGCCATATGTTAGGCACCTGTGACCTCTGTTTCTCTCACATGATCATTTGATGACACCCTGCAGTTGAAAATAATTTAATAAGGAGATTAATTCATTTAACATTGCAGACATTTAGCCGATGCTCTTATCTAGGGGAACTCATAATGAATGCAACAGTAAAATAAACCTCCATTCCTAAATTGCCAACAGTCCAAGCAACCACTAGTGAGAAATGGAAGGGCCAAGGGAGGTAAGACATATCCCTGTGTTCACAGAGTGATTGGGCGATGGAGGCATGCTAGGTAAAGAAATACAAGGAAAGGTAGAAAGTTTTGTTGTTGTTGTTGTTGTTGTTGTCATTTGTGTTTAACATTTACAAACAAAAATATCAGAACAAGAGCAAAAGCTCACTGCTAATGCGAGTAGAAATTGTAGAATAGTTCTAGCAATTTAGCTATTAAAATTAAAGTCACAAATGATTGATTTACTTATGAATTATTATAAAGTAAAAGGGTACCTATTATTGTTTAAACTCCATTGAGTACAAGGATATAGTAATCCTTCAGCAGAACAGAATCACAGAGATCATTATTATATGGGATGCTTTTAGATAAGTGCTATAAATAAATACATAATAATAGTAATAATAAAATGATAATAATGTATTGTCATCATTATCATTTTATTGTTATATTATAAAATATAAACAAAACATAAACATAAAACATACTAATATATAATACATTGTTATTATAAGACAAGCAAATGTTCCGCACATGGCCTGAAAACAAAAAGATCAAAGGAAATAATTTCCTCTAATTCTTCAGGCTCAGATTTCAATTCACAGCAGTTACTAAATAGCAGCGATTATTGATGTGTGTGTTTGATACATATCTCCCCAGGTATGCAAATCCTCGGGCCACTTAATATATTCTTGGGTTGAGAGGGCAATAAAAGAGGTTTTTGTTGTTTGTGGATTGTGATCTCCACAATGTGAGAGTGTGATGGTCAGATGTCTATCTGATCTGTTCTTCCAAAAAAGAGAAGTATAGGGCTACATTGTGACGTGAACACATTTAAATCAACCAGCCCCTCTACCTATTCATCTGGCCGAACAGTGAGCAGGTACTGGAGGTCTGCAACATATATATACCTGTCCAAATATTGTACACCTGCACAAGTCTCGCTACCTTCGCCTATTAAGACAGCAATGGCCTCAACTCAGGGCAATGCTCAAGCATGCAAGATGGTAAGTGATGAAGATGCTACTTTGATCTACTTTCATTATCATTATTAGGAACTTTTTTAGTCTTACTTTCTCATTCTTTTAATACTCATTAGAAGGAAAGGGAATCTGCAAAGTGTATTGTGTTATAAATTGTTATGGAAGAAAATAGGGTTTATTTTATTGTACCGTTCCTAGAGCTCCCTGGACAACGACATCAACCAACACTTCCAGGATGCAATTGATGTGATTCAACAGCATTCAGAAAGTTCATATTATAACCCAGGTACATCTTCAACACCGTTCTAAAGACCTTTTTAGTCATAATATATAAAGAAATACTGCAAATATAAAATATTAAAAAACTAACTTTTTTTCCTTCTCAAGCATTTAATTTAATCCTTTTCACATCAAAATGATAAATTACATTTAATTGCTTTCCTTTAGTGGTATTTTATGATCTGATCCAAATACCATTAACTTTGATTTGTGTATTCATTTTTGAATTTACTGATTTGACTCTTCCTGTTTCCATTTAGAGTATAAGTACTATGAGACTCTGGGTGCCCAGCAGTCCCTGTGTCAGATCTCCTGCTGCCTTGTTACACACCCTTCTGAAGTACCAGGTCCCATATATGACTGGAATGACACATCTGTGAGTCACATACAAACAAAGAAGCTCTGTGTGTTTGCGTCTATGTGTGTGTGTGTGCAAGAGCTACAGAGACACAGAGAGAGATGTGGCTTACCTGACTTATAAAAGTGTCTTTCTCAACAGCAGTCCTGGCCTCAGGTGATCCCTGATGTCTCCTTGGGTCACTCTATGACAACAGAGGCCCCTCAGTTCTACTCCATCTTACCCTCACAGAGGAATAGCAAAGGTAATCAGTGCACATAACAATACATCATGTAATGTCATTATCAATTCCCAGGCAGTTCACAACTAAAACATGAGCAAATAATTCCCCTCAGGTCGCAAGAAGCTCCGACTGTATGAATACCTGCATGAAGCTCTGCACGACCCCAACATGGGCGACTCCATCCAGTGGACCGACAGCGGCAACGGCACCTTCAACTTCATCTCCAAAAACAAGGAGAAGCTGGCTGAGTGCTGGGGCCAGCGCAAGGGCAACCGCAAGACCATGACCTACCAGAAGATGGCACGGGCACTGCGAAACTACAGCCGCACTGGTGAGATCATCAAGGTGCGCCGCAAACTCACCTATCAGTTCAACCCGCTGATTCTTCAGAGGCTTGGTACTGCCCAGGTCCCCATACACCTGCCCTGCCTCCCTGCACCGGAGGATGTCCACACCCAGCAGCAAGTCCCACCTGAACAGAGCTACTGTGGCTGTGAGGCACCGGACTGGCGCAGCTGGTATGAACAGTACCCTCTCCAGGAAGACTACAATCAGGCCTCCAGCTTCAGCTCACACAGCATCACCAAGGTGTGAGCTTAAGATCTTTTTTTTTTTTTTTTTTTTTTGTGAAATTGTTTTCAAAGACTTTCAAAACTGTCCACTGCTAAACCTTCCTGGCCCGCATTCAGTCCCTGCATGTCACTGCATGTGCTCACAATGGGACTTAGAAGTGGATGTATGTACGTACATCCTGTCTTGGATCCATGGTTTGTATGAAGCAGTGGTACCATGGGATTCATGAAAGGGTTTTAATGTAAAATGTTTAAGATAATAAAGATGTTCTTTTGAAGATGTAAGTATCCAGTATACACAAACCTTTGTATCGCTCCAGTTCTTTACAACAAGCAACCAGTGATAAGCATTCTGTGTAATTACATGTAAATATTGTTGATGACATGTTAGATGGTGTAATATAATTTTATTATATTACACCATTTATTATATAAGTATTAATAAAGGAATACTCTTTGTGTACTTTATTTTCTGATTTTTTCAGAATTTGTTGGACTGTTGAGTGTCCTTACATCAGCAATAAATCAATCTGTGTGCCTTCATCATTGCTTGATTTTAATAACTTGATGAAATCAAATCCCGGTAGCACAGTCTCATCTTGACTGTCCTTTGATTTTATCTAAAAATAAAAGCAACTGAAACACTGGTATTGTCCTTATCTGTAGATGGATTTAAAGATTTTGTTGGAAATTAAGGTTTGGCACTTTCTCCGCTATAGCCAAATGTCACAACAGGCACCCTACAAGACATAAAATTGAGACATATCCCTTATTAGAGAGAACAAATATATCAGCGAGTGTGTTTTTCCTGAAAAGAGAGCCTTGTGTGCAGGCAACCTCCAGCTTATCTTGTTCAGCGGGGAGGATGTGGTCAGTGCTGGGAGGCTTTGTTGATGGCTTGACTGGCGGTGGTGCTGGGCTTTGTGGGGTGGTGGTCATTGTTCCTGTGAGCCAGGGGTAGAAAAAGCCTGGTGTAAAGAAGAAAGCCCACTCGTCAGGGGATATAATAAGAGTCTGGGTGTCTCAGAGTCTCATTTTGTCGCAGAATCAGCTTTGTGAAACACTTAGGGCGTCCAGAACTGTAAGGATTGTTCTACACTAGAATCAGCATTAGCAATGATGGTAAAAAGCAGACTTACTTCAAAGATAAGAAAACAAAAAGTAGAATTATGTGTAAACAAACAATCAACAGAAATATTGACTGTTGCTTCCGTTCAATACTGAGTGCTCTATCATTATCAGAATTCTTTCCAGGAAAAAAAAGATTTTGAGATGATCTTGGACTTCGCAGAGGAGTACTACAGACAAAACCCTGGAGGGGGTGATATTTGGAATGGTTGGTAAAGTAAATTATAATGCTATTACAGACTGTTAGATCTCAGTATTTCAGCATCATCCATCCATTTCAGCATCCATCTTTTTGCTTTTCCAGAGGAGGATTTGTTCTGGACAACAAGTATGCCTGTGGATGAAACATCTTGTGAACAGCACTGGACCTACTCTGAGCTACCTGTAAGTGTCATAATGCTATTTTCAGTCCTTTTTTTCCATTTGAGACATTTTGCAACATTCAACATTTGGCAATCATGATAATTTTCTTCATCGTGTCATTAAGAGCATCGCACCTGTTCTTCAACCAATGCTGGCACAAGATGCCACCCCTACACTGAACCTAAACACAGCCACATTGTCTGTGCATGGGTCACTGCCAAACTTTGTGACAGCAAGGCAATCATCCAAACACCACGCTACAGCAGCGGGGAGTGGTGAGTTCTCCTTTTTTTGGTCACTAGATACTGTAAATGGTCCCGTTGCCTGAGGGAAACAATACCATGAGAGTAAATAAGAGACCTTCCCTTTACTGTAAAAGACAATGGAGCTGTACATGACTTACCGCAGTAGCTGTTTTTACATATCTATCAGATAACTACAGTGTTTACAGCTTTACCATCTCCACTACAAGGCGGTGGAGATTTTCTGGAAATCATTTGAGGGAATGATTAACTCTTTTCTTTCCACAGCCACTAACTGTTAGACTGTGCCACAGCTACCTGTCATATCCTGGTCATGCACAAACTACCTGAGCTACAGAGTAGATCCTCTTTCTAATCCCTTGCCTGAATCTGCAGTGACAACTGTCTGCAGCTCAAACAAGTGCAAAGGGTGTTACATTTATCAGCATGAAACAACTAATAACAGAAACACAACTTACATGCCACTTACTCTTCCTCTGTGCCCTGTGGTCGCAGGTAGAAAGGTGCGTCTGTTTCACTTTCTGTTTGAGATGTTGGAGGACCCAAGCATGGCTCACTGTGTGTCCTGGGTGCCGGCAGCAACTGGGGTTTTCTGCTTTTCCTCCACAAACAAGGACCAAGTAGCGGCGCTTTGGGGGCAGAGGAAAGGCAACAAGAGGCCAATGACTTACCAGAAGATGTCCCGGGCCCTCAGGAACTATGCCCGGTCTGGAGAGATTTTCAAGGTGAAGAAGAAACTCACGTACCAGTTCAGCCCAGACACCCTGATGTCGCTGCAGAAGTGTCATCAAGGGGATTTGTAATGTAAAGCTCATGCAGCTCATACTTTCAAGAAATGAGCTGTCTTCTTTATTGTTGTTGTTGTAAAACTTTGAAAGGTTCCTCTCATTGCCTAAAATTATAAGACTTTTTTAAATGAATCCAAGAAGCCTTTACCGCCTCCAGCTTCATGCCCAACATTATCAGTGTAGGTGTTACATAGGCCTGAATGCAACACCATTTTATGCATGGATAAATAAAACATTATTCTTGTCAGTGACTAGCCTACACTGCTTATGACTCATTTTGTGGTGTAAATAATAAAGAAATTTTACAGAGTGGCTTAAAGCACTGTCAATACACTTGGTGAGTTTGGTTTGGACTATTTAGGCTGCAAAAAATAAATCCATTAGTGAGTCTGGTATGTTGTCATGTGATGTCAAGAGATGTTTCAAGATTTTTTTATAACTCGCTATATGTCCCTGAAAATCTTTGCATGCGAAGGCTACTGTAACAGTATAGCTCTTATATAGGGAAAAGGTATGAAAACACAAAAAAAAACTAACCAGAGTAAGTAGCAAAGTAATAGTGCAATTGGTGATGACAAGCAGAAACATAAATGCCCTCTTTACAAATAGTTTTATTTAGTTGAAACTGAATTAATAATTGTAATGAATGGAGCCATACAATTGTTGGACTGTGTTTTGGAAACAGCCATGATGTCATTAGGAGCCATCTGAAAAATTCTGTTGTCACATGATCCACTGCAAAAACACCATCTTCCCCCTCAGAGACAAGAATTATGCAGTAGCTTAATGTGCCTATTGACTTGTTGACAAGGGTGTGTGTGTGTGTGTGTGTGTGTGTGTGTGTGTGTGTGTGTGTGTGTGCCCTTTGGAACCAGAAGGTGTCAGTGTAGTCCGTTTCCTGCCTGGTGTGACCTCATGGCGAAATTGCCTCTGTGATGTGAATTCCAAATGGTTTTGTGTGCTCTTTGTAGCAGACCCACATGATACACCCCTAAGCCTAGCATTTACTGCTGGAGCCCACTCGGAGTTATAAATGGGCTAACTGAGCTATGGGTGTCTGCTACCAAGAAAGGCCACATACTTTGAACTGCATTATGAAAACAGTCACCTAAGTCGAGAGCAGGCTCTTAATTAAAGGCTTCCAGACCACATGAAGACAATGTGTGTTGGTTTGCAGTATAGTGTAGATCAATCGTATTTCCTACTGACAGTGACTCATTTCGACGGTTTCACTGTATCCATTCTGGATTGCCTGGGCGGTAAAGGTATGTTTCTGACAGTAAGATGAAGCCTACATTCTTGTGCACACACAGTATACATGGCCCTCGTGGCCCACAAATAGAGTTGTGCCATGCCTTGGCTGTATTGCTGGGCTGTCTGGTCGAAGTCATTCCTGCATGTTTTTAAGTCTACTCCCATGTTGAGGTCATGGACATGCTAAAGTGGTTATGATGTGCTTTGCTTTGGACTGCACATGTTAAGAAGCCTTAATGTGCGGGTCAAAAAAGCACTGAGCTGGCTGCTCCGTATAAATACAACAACTTTAATCCTCGTTGACCGACTCTTCACGACCAGATCAGAGACCAGACCTAGTTTATCACTCTGCTTGACGTGCTACAAAGGTTAATTAGGACCAAAGCAACCACATCAATGATATAATTATCTGTCAAACCCTCTTTCCATGTCAGACATGTCAAATGTCAAGGTTTATGACAGCTTTCTAAGTATAGGTCATATAGCCATTGCCCAGGCATCTCCCCAGTATTTATTGGCCAGGCCGGAAAGCCTACTGTTCTTGGACAGCATCCCCCCTGGATTAAACTGATATCTGACATTTGGCATTGAGTCTATGCATGTCATCTCAAGCTTTTTTTCACAATAAATCCCCAAAGTCTCTGAATGTGTTGTATATCATGTAGGAATATAACTGGATCTTCAGAGACTCTTGCATCAACCTCACAGACTCACAACCATTACGACCCTCTCCCTTTTATGCCCCACTTCCTGAGTTGCCAAACTAATTAGTCTCCTCCCACCTTACCTAATTTTGTACTGCATGGTTACTTTGTGAAGCTCCTCTACTCTGATGCCCCCACTGACAGCCCTTATCTCAATAGCGGTGGTAGATCTTCAAGAAATGATGAAAAATCCAGGGAAATGTCAAATAGGCTATATTGAATAATTTCACAAAGATAATACTGCCATGATTTTGATATGTTATGTCATTTGATTTCTAGGGATCTGCAAACTTAGGATAGGATCTAATAGGATCTAATAAATCTCATTTAGATTTTAAAATAATCTAATCTGATTTTAATCCAATCAGCCAATTACCTGACAAAATATATAGTTTAGTGCATAAAGCTGCCCTGGCTAATGCTTCCCACCCAGCACCATATTAGAACCCTACAAGAGAAAACTCAGCCAAAAAGCTGGCATAGAAGCCAGTGGGCAAGGGACAATGATGCTAGGTGTAGGATGGAGCTGCGCTGTCCACTGCAGAGAGGAGGGGCATGCCACCTCTCTATATAAGGCCTGAAAGCCTGTCCCTCCTGGATCTGTCACTGTTTCTCCTCTCCTCCCCCGTTGAGATTCCCATACTGTATCACTGTGCCCTCCTCATCTCCCATCACTCTGGTCTGAGGGTCCCAGAGGTTTTTTCTGCTCGTGTCCCATCTTCATCTCTCTCCCTCCTGGACTGAGGGCTCCCACGCCTTACCTGGCCTCCCATTCAGTCACGCTGCTCTGAAGGCACCTACCTGCACCTTTTGATTCCTTTGACGCTTTCCTTGGGAGCCGGCTCAAGATGCCAGAGCCCACAAAGAAAGGTAGGAGTGCCAGTGTTGTCCTCACTGAGGGAATGGCATGTTGTCTCTAGCGATACCACTGAAGCATGTAACAATCACAGTGTGACCCAAAGCAAAGCGTAGTGACCCAAAAGAAACTGCTGCACTTGAAGAATGCTGCACAGCATGTTTTAGTTAATGTAATGGCAACTGATGCTGAGGAAGTGTAATAAACGTGTGAATTTCGTTTCCTTTTCTATGAATGGCTAACCTGCATATTTTTGAAAATATTTGTATACTGCACTCTGTTTTCATTTGATGTTGAGATGTTTATTGTGCTTGACTGAGGGGAGTAGAGCTGCTTGTTACATGTTCAAGCTCCTTCATAGCATAACAAGCCTGTCAGCTCGTTCATAGGAATTCTGAAAGTGACTTTGACAATGGTGTTGTATTACTGATGCATGTTTGTATCACGCCGGGGGCAAGAGAAGATTTGAGGTTTATGAACACATAAACCCACTGGAGAAAGACGCGATGATGAAGCGCACTGGAGGAATGTTGATGAGTGCGACCGCTTGGCGCTGGCCTGAGCTGGACACAAGCAAAGACCACTGAAGGATGATGCAATTTGAAACTGTCCCAGGGTCGTGCCTTATGAGGATAAATAATACAGTGTGTCCTGCTTGTGGTGTCTTCCTGATGACGAATGGAAGTCTAGCAGGAATGGACAATCTGTTATTATGGCAGCTGGAGCCAAACAGGACCCCTCAGACCCGCCCCCCATAATTCAAGTCCATATTCAACCACACACAGTATCTAAACCCATCCCCTGCCTCGCCCTCACTTTGGATCTTTTCTCATCAGCGTAATGTCAGTCATCTGTACCATCGTGTCCATCAACATTCCCTTTTAATCCGCACTTGTCTGTCATTACGATATGGTATTACCTCCCTCCTCCATTAGTTCAGGTCTTTGGGGGTTTATTGAGCATCCAGACATGGACACCTTGGACACCTTCCTGATGGGAGCCGATACAAGTTTTTTAATAAACCCTTTATCCTCCAGTGGACCATAGATCTGTCTGTAGCAATTCCTCACGCATTAAGCATGGACATCATGAACTAACACGCACTCCTCCCTCTGCACACATACAATCAGCCTATTCTCTGCGTGGATTCTCCCCTGCCCCTGGATTTTGGGGATTACATGGTGGAATAGGAAGGATTTCAAAGATTGCTTTCATGGAAGTTATTTTAATGGCATCAATAAATTCAGAGTGATGACAAGCAGTTCTATCTACCTTTGGCAGCTTCAAACTGCAAGAATGCAAGCCATTGTTTACTGTTCAGATTTTAGTCCAGTCTATTGTTGTGCCGTATTACTATGCTATTAATAGTCGATAAAGTGCAATGTCTCAATGTCAACGAAGAGCTTGTGATAGCCAGAGGAAGCTTAGGCACTGAGGTGATGTGAGGATCAGCACCAAAGGGGTTTTGCACAGCTCGGCCTCTATCATTACACACCTTCGTAGATTGTGTTTTATTAGTATAGTGCAGATGCTCTCACAGAGTGTTCATCCACTGGCATAAACATCCATGATCCCCTCAGAGAC
Source organism: Monocentris japonica (assembly GCA_900323365.1). Taxonomy (NCBI): domain Eukaryota; kingdom Metazoa; phylum Chordata; class Actinopteri; order Trachichthyiformes; family Monocentridae; genus Monocentris; species Monocentris japonica. Next base: position 10,652 of record OOFE01021352.1, on the reverse strand, counting down.
AAAGCTATGAGGAAGGGGAGACAGCAGATTCCAGGCTGCTGCAAACACCATCCATAAATAGCTGCTGTGTCCAGAAGAGTAGATAAATGAAGGTAGAAAAGTATTGTTCTTTAAATGACTCTGAACAGCTGAAGAGCAGGAGGCCAATGTTGTTTTAGACACCCACACTCGAGCCTTTAAAAGTCAGACGAGAGTTGACGGACTGGCTGAGTAGATCTCTTGGGACCGGGATTCTTGTCCCTGGAATAGTTCAGAATGAGCACACTTTTAATCCCTATCCCTCCATCTCCCTCCATCACCCCCCCTCTCTCCCTTTATGCCATACACCAAAACAGACATCTCTCTTCCACTCTCCATTCAGGATGAAGAACTCAGAGGTCAAACACCTAACCAACAAACCTTTGACCCCAGGTCAAGAAGCCTTCCAGTAGTGTCATCCACTCCCCGCTCCGACTGCTTTCACTCACTTTGGTTACAGTTGTAGTAAAGCCCATGTCCTCACCTCACAATATTTACTGCTACTGAGTTCCTTTCACTATTGATGTGTGTTACAGAATACTAGCCCATAAATCACTCCCTGGGTAAACAACAGGGTAAAGCCTGTCGACAGCTTATTGCCACCCAACCACAGCCACCTTTAGTCTCTCACCAGTTCTTCTCTGTGGCCTTTGCCTAACCAGAGCTCTTAGAAACAAGAGGCCACACTTTCTTCAGTCTTCCACTGACAATGTACCATAGCAAAATAAAGGATCACATCAAGGGCAAATACAGTATGATTAATGTAGGCTCATCTTTATTAAAGCGATAGGTCTATATTAGAGGTCTATATTAGGAAAATGAAGCTGCCAGCAGTTTGGCTCATGCTGGAGCCCGTATGAGCCCTTCTGTCTACACGCCAGCAGGGGCAACAGCTGAAAATACCTGCAACCCAGTCAGCTGCATTGGGAGTCCTGGGAGGTAAAACAATACCTTTCTCCACACTCATTATCTCTGTGGTGATGAGACAGAGAAAGAGAGTCTCATTCTCGGGTGCATGATCTGACCCTATAGGATTGTGGCCGAGTGGCCAACAGCACATTGTTTTGCAGTGAGGTGTGTTTAATTTTGACTACGTCTGTCCAGTGGGAATCATTACAAAGTGGAGGGATATCAGAAGCTGAGCAGCAATAGGAGAGAATGAGGCCTGTCTGCAGGTCATTAAAAATGGTGCATGGACGGCTACAGTCTTCATAGATTGGTTACAAAGAGCTGGAGATGAGACACAGAAACCCTCTGTGAAGGAGAGAAAGGATTACATTCCCCTAAAGGCAAAGATGCACAAAGAAAAGTCTCCACTGGGTTGGCTTATGGAAAGTGATTTTGAAGATAACCCTCAGACTTTGGAGAGGACCGGTAGAGTAATTCCCATCATTTCTGTTATGGCTGGCACAGGGTACTCTAGCATCCTTGAAGCATTCACAGACTGCCGTCATGGTGTTCATCATGGTGTGGACAGTTGAACCTGACAGGTTGGAACATGAGAAGGCAACCGAGCTGTCCAGTGTCGTCATCCCCAAATACATCCTTCTAATCCCTCTACCTCTTTCTTCCCAATCCCTTTCTTCCCCCACATGCTATCCCAGAAGTAAATGATTGATTGAAGCATTGCTTTTGGATGAGGGTCTGCTTTACGCCATGCTAATGTCCATCAAATGGGGCTCAGTGACTCAACCTGTGCCAGAGACAGAGAGACATGATTTTTTGGTGTTGAACTTCAAGCACATAAGCGACCCAAGCCTAGTGTTTGATATTTATTTCATTGCTTGAATGTGAATCCTGTAAGTTTATTGGTTTATTGGTTTATCATGTAAGACTACCCCTAATAGTATTTATACCATTGTTTGCCTTTCCCTATGTGTCTGTTCTGTTCTGTTCTGTTTTTCTATTGGGCAAAAGTACTAATTTGTGTCAGAATTGAAGTTGTTGAAAGAAACCTGAGGAAGGACAGTGAAAGAGGAAGCTGCTCCAGATGTTGCACAATTGAGGGCATTGCTTGTCTGACGCTCCCAAGAGGACTAGACAACCTCCCATGGCACGGTGCTCCACTAACCCATTAATAACTCACAAGGTTAATTTCATAACCCTGTCATTGCATGCCAGTGGCTGTATGGATGCTTTGATCTGCTGAGGCCCAGGATTAAGTTCTGTTATAGGTTTAGAATGTAGTATCCAAATATGTTTCTATTGCTGAACCCCCTGCTATTGATTTCATCAGTCTAGACAACAGAGAGTTCAAACAAATGGTGTGTTGCAGGGGCCTCCATCATGATCAGTTACAACTGCATGGTGTCTAAACATGAGGAGGCAGTCCTCCAACACAAAGATGATATGGCTCAGTGATTAATGAATATCAGCAGAATGGTTCAAGGTGCACTCTCAAAAAAAAAAAAAAACAAATGTTGGGTGATTATGCTGACTGCATCAACATTTAGAGAGAGACTGATTGTTTTGATCTAAGAGTGCTACATGCCCAATCTGACATTGATTTCTTTTGTCTTTCTTTCTCTAGATGAGACACCAAATGGCCAGCAAGAAGGTGAGTGAACAGTGACGGACATCTAATCCACTTCTGTCACCTCACAGTCCAAGAGGCAATGGATAAGGCACAGCACATACAATCAATATTTGATGTAATCCTGTGCTTAAAATGAGTTAAGGTTATACTAAACTGGGTAGACACAACAATTAAAGAAGAGCACATGAATGGGAAATGAGAAACACCAATCATTTTGTGCATTTAGGTATATAAGGACATGGCAGCACTGAGGCGGTATACAGATGTAATGTGACTACCATAGCCCTGAACTTGGCGTGAACGTGCAAACACAGCCACATAAGAGTGTAAATGTGGAACCAATACTCAGCAATAGCGATGTGCTGCTGTGGTTCAGAGTGGTCAGATGTGATGGCTGAGCGGTCAGCATCCCTGGCATTCCGCTGGCTGGCCAGCTGATCCCTGTCTGTTGATTCAGCTGACACCCCTGCCCTCCCATGTGACCAAGGTGCCAGCATGCAATTGGCTGTCCGCCGACGCCAGGGTTTGACCTTGGAGCAGCAGCATCTTGGGGCTCCAGCATGGTCAGGGGGAGAGCTCAGCTTTTTCAGGTCGATCTAAAAATGTCCCTGCGAGGCCTTTCGCTGATTCGCTGTATGGTTACGTAATATTTCTTCAAAAGTGCAGTGAAAACATTGTAATTATGTTCAGTCAGGTTTGCACGTGGTGTTGTCAGTCTGCAGGGTCATTAGATGTGGAAGTTAAATAACAACATATGGATGAATTAGGAGTAAGTCTTGGTCCCATTTTAACCCAGTGTGTTTATTAATGTGTTTATTAATTCAACCATGAACCTAAATGACATTTTCAAACTCCCCAGTTTTGACATATTAACACTTCTTCTCAGTGTTGAGCAGGAAAATAGGCCTACAATAGGTTATTCCTGTGTCTGTCTGTGTTTTTTTGACTGTGTGAATGTTTCTGGAGAAAGATGTCATACTGGGATAAAATGTGTGTGCGTGCGGACACGTGGGTGGGTGTGCGTGTGTCTCTGCGCGTGTGTGTGTGTGTGTGAGAGAGGCACTGCAGATGCTGAAGCTTTGTGCTATAAAAAGCAGCTGTTCCATCCACCACTATATTTGTCACATGCTCAGAAAGTGTTGTCCCAGACAGTAGTGGTGCCCTGCCCCTACCTGAGATATCCCTGGAGGTTTCTCCACCCCCAGGTGGGTAACCCGGTCCCCCACCCCCACCCCAACCCTCCACTTGTC
>OOFE01021351.1:0-10581 GCA_900323365.1 Monocentris japonica | reverse complement strand
ATTTTCTAACATTATGTCTACAGATGTAGCCTTTGGGCAACTTTTAAATGCAGGCTTGGTGACCTACTGTTGCACTTTGGCTCCATCCGCAAGAGGAATTTTTAGGAAAATGGAGTTTTTTACTTTCTTTTCAGTTGTTGGAAGCAATGGTCTCATAATTATTGGAACGCATACCTCTAGTGTCTTGTAATCATACTATTTTATGTCTGCTGTCTAAGATTCAGGAAATAATTGCCTGTAGTACTAATGAATAGATGCATGAAGGGGGACCGGGGAAAAGGAGCTTTCGGTGATGACTGAAACTCATAAAAACTTACCTCAAATCAACTATAACTCAGGAGCACCTGACAGTCCTGGCTCAAATTTTGATAGAGCACCAAATTACTGGATCACTGTACCATAAGGAGCTGATAAATTTCAGCATAGAAAGCAAGATGCATGAGCTTCATCCAAAAGCAGGTTTTTAATTTTGTGTAGACCACATTTTTCATTCAGTTTCTCATGACAAATGCATCTATCGCTAAAATTGCTTTCCATCTCCCCTGCTATTTTAGAAAAACTTATTGCAAAGTCTACTGAGGGGAACATGTTAGGCACCAGGAGCAGCTCTGCCCTATGATCTCTCACATTGTAGGATTAATGCACTGAATATTGCTGTAGCAAATCTACAGCTTTGCGCCACCTACAGAAACTCTTAGCCACTTGGCCACTTTTTTTTACGACTAAGCCCCAACCTCCTTCGTCATAAGTGGCACATATTTGTACATGGGCCTCACATCCTTACTTCCAACCAGCTAGCAGGAGTCTTCACAGACATTTTCAACCTGTCATTGTCCCAGGCTCCCTTCCCTGTTTTGGTTATTTTTTGCATCCTGAGCACCTTGTCAATTGTTTTCACACTATTACTGCCTTATTGGAAAGAACGGCTGAAATCTCACCAGAGCATGAGAGGTGGTAAAAGTCTGACGTTGTGAAATGGAAAATGGTAAAATGGACGTTGTGAAATTAGATATGAGATAAAAACATCTTCATAAAGACAGTATGCTCCTTAACAGACTGGCCAAAACGTCACCAAAGTTCTTGTTGTGTTGTACACCTACATAAAATGTGCATAGTCACACCTTACATACCACAACTTCATCAACTATTAAGTTGGAGCTGCTTTTCCCAAAAAGATTTTAGGATGGAGATTCTTTCTCTGAAATTCATTTGAAACAAAAAGCAATCTAACTCCAGGTGGGTTACCAGGCCAGCACTACACCATCTTGTACACTAGTTTTGGTTTGGTTTACACACCAAAATACACTAATCACTTCACAAAATGACCAGCGTGTGGAAGAGAGTCAGAGAATAGTGCTATCAGATTGTAGAAAAGTTATAGTCTAAAAACTTTTTTCTCACACTGCACAGTGTGCTCCTTTCTGTAGCTAACTGTGATACTTGTCTCATTGAAATTCCATATTCTTGTGTGCAGATAACTCATTGAACCCCCGCAGACGCTACTTGGTTTAAGGCAGAAATTGCTGACAGAGGACTACTAAAAGCTAGGTGCACTTCCTCCCTCCTCAGCCCAAATTGCAAAGTTTTCTCTGTCTCTGTTAAAGTGCTGTACAGACGACACAGTTCACTGCTGCAAAAACTTTTCCATAGGAAAGAAAATTTAAACATGGAATTTCACTAACAAGAGCCAACAACAGTCAGAAGTTGAAGGTTTGAGGAGCACAAAAATGTGCTATTAGAACAGTGTGTACACTAAGCACTGGCTCGTACAGAGCTGTAAGTGGACAGTTTCATGAGGTGGTGGTGAGCAGAGGAAGGCTGACGGCTACACCGTGCAGAGCTAGCAGGGCTGTATTTGACTCACTAATGATAAAGTTCCTGCTGCTGTACACACATACAGGGCCATGCAAAAGTATTCAAACCCCTTGACCCTGCACAGTTAGCTATTAAATTATTTCAAAACACTTTTATTTGGGATTTTCATCTGAGTTCTATGCAAAGCACTCTATTCTATCTAAGTGAAAACATAAATTGTTGAAATTTATGTGGAAGGATCAAATTGAAATAACGAAAAGAAATCAAGTTGGCATAAGTATTCAACCCCTTCGCTTCGTTCGGGGAAAATTGCTACACTAGCAAAAAATGTGTTCAACATTTGGGATTACCGTTACTCAGATATTTAGATTATATGTATTATTCTGAACATTGGTGTCGTTTCAAACTTGTTTTAAATTTTCTTGCTGACAAAGCTGAGACCAAGTCCCTTCACTATCTTAATGGGATCTTAGAGTGTAGGGTGGACTGAAACATAACGCTAATATTGAAGGCTGTAGTGACCTTACAGGGATGCCTCAGGTGACTTTTCAACACACTTAGAACAAAAGCACATAAAAAGTAGTATCAGGTTGAAGAGGACTGACAGGATTTAACAGAGAGCAGGACATAGTGAGCTTACACAATCTGCCTAAGGTAGCCTGACCTGGCTGGCACCACCAGCCTAAGGCCCCTGTGAAGACAAGGAAAAACCCCAGAAAAACCTATAGGAGAATAATTGGAGGAAACCTTCAGCGGGGCAATTCAAAGAGGCGTCCTTCCACCAGGGCAGCTGGAAGGCTTCTCAGTCCAAAGTGCTACTGACTACAAGGTGGGTCAAATTGGTCCTGACTCGATTCACTACTCGGACAGCCTGAAAGAATCAAATTCCCACCACTATTAGGACCTTTTCTCAAGTTGTTAGGTTCCACTGACAAATTCTGCATACATCTTATCCATCAAGCAGCACTTATCTTAATAAAAGTCAACTTTTAAAATTGATTGGAACTGCTTGTTGCCACCCACGACAGAAGAAGACCAATTGGTTAAGAAAATTGAAATTGTTTCCAATACGTGGTGACAGAATGCTGTGAATTCATTCATAAGGACCTGAGACAAAAAAATGTTTTTTGATCTGCACTACTGCAATACTATTAGACTCATTGGAGTAACAGTTACGTTTTACTTTGAAGCCAAATTAACTAAAATATTTAACTGCTTTATCTTTACTTGTTTTCAATCTGCGTTTTATGTCATCCGTTGCTGTATAAAACACAAACCTGCTCAGTGGATAATGGTTCCCCTGAAAGCCAAAACGTCGGCTATTCATTTACACCATTGTGAATTACAGCATGTTTCCTATCTCAAGTTCTCTCTCTGACTGTCAGTAAGTGAATAGTATTGATGCCTAATCAATGCTTTAGCCTGGGAGACTGTACACTCTGACCTCAGAGCAAATCACAGGATACAGGATGCAGTTCTGTCTTGAATGCTCTACATTAGAACCAAGTAGAGTGTAGTGTAACAGTGTCTCTTAACCAGCCAGGTACCAGCTGTAATTTCAGACAGCTGAAATTATTGCAAAACTTGATGTTACCAAATTCTTCTTGGGTGCAGAACCAAAGTGCAGTGAGCATGCAGTGAAAATGGGAATTTTACAACAGCCACATCTACATGTCCCCCTTTCCCAGTAAAGTGGAGATCAGTCAGAACGTGTATACACCATGATGGCAGTATGCATCAAGTATGAGGGAGCTCATATTGTTCTGTCAGGCACACCTAACCCAAAAAGACAACACTCGCAATAGCCATGTCACATGTACAACAGAGTATTATTTTCTTACTTGGACTTCTGGCAATAGTTGCACAATTGTGTGCATGGAAATGTGGTCATCTTCATCTGGAGCAATCATGTGAATTATATCTCAGCAAGGTGCAGCGAAACGTCTACTTCCTGGACAGAGTGAGGTGTTGCTTTCTTTCTTTCTTTCTTTCTTTCTTTTGGGATTGTGCATTGTTCATATTAAAATGAATGTTCAAGGTTGGAAAAAGGTATTGGAGGGCCTGAGAATCAATAGTCTCGTAATGACAAGAGATTGAACAGAGAGGCAGTGCACCGCTGCCAGTCAGGATTCAGGCATGCTTTGGAGCAGCCTGTTGCTCGGAGCCCCTGATGTTGTCTGGCCGGCGTGGCCCCTGGAACAGCAAACAGAAAGCAATAAAGGAACGTCTGGTATTTTCCACTGTGGATTCTGACACCGCTAAACCCTGGAGCCCTATGATGCCTGCTCTCTGGATCTGTTTATTGCTGTCTCTGGCTGGTAGGATTGCTGGTTGACTCACTGTAAGTCTGACTGAGTAACTGGTCAGCTAAGTGGTTGGATGGTGGACCGGTCAGCCAGCCACCATGTGCCTTGATGACTGGCTGGTTGGGTGGATGGCTGATTGCATGGCTGCATAGTGGCCTGGATCATGTCTTAATGCAGGGAGCAACAGTCTACACTTGAAGTGCTTTGAATCTGAAATAACACGATGATTATGAGGTGCAGACTTTCATTTTATATTGGCATTTTCAGTCATATCAGCTTAACAGCTACGACTAGGGCCTTTTCTCCCCCTGCCTATTTCAGACTGCCAAAGTTATTTGAATCTGCACCATTACATTTTATTTTCATTTCACAAGCTACACAATGCAAGTGACACAGGCGTACTTTGTTACACATCCATTCGGAAATACATGTTATTATCCCCGCAGTGAAGAACACAATGAAAAACACATTGTTGTACTAAGAGTGATCTCTGGAGAGAACTAGAGGTTTGATAAAGACAATAATTATTCTATTCACTGAGTCAGAAGACATCCTGTTCACTATGATTACTCTATAAAACCCTAATCTCTCTTCTTCTGTCTCGTTCTCTTTTCTCTCGTGGGTCTTGTGTCTTGTGTCACCACCAGGAGGGTGTATTCTAGCTGTGGTGTCACAGCTATGGTGCCCACCAACACTGCCGAAGTGCCCTTGAGCAAGGCATTTACCCCAAAAACTGCTCCAGGCGCACTGTTCAGCAGCTGATGCCTGCACTCTGTCCTCTGACCTGTATTGCATGTGCATGTGTGGGCTCATATGTTGTGTGTATCTAGTCAGGGGTGCGCAAAAAAAAGAATTTCACTGCACATTGTGTATGTCATGAGTAAAGTTCATCTCTTCTTTCCCCTCATTTCATTCTACACTCTCATAACCCCTCACCCCCTGCTTTCTTTCACCTTAAAGAAAATATTTCTCTGATACTTCAGATTACCTCAGTATTTGTATTTGTTCACGACTTTGTCCCCTCATACCTGGGCTAGTCTTATGCAACACGACCTTTGACCACCTTTGATATGTCGACAACTCCTGACACATCAAAGCCTGGCAGCACGTCGACCCTGTTTAACATCAATTTCACCGTCACTGCACATCTTCAAATGGCGCCAACAGATCAGAAATGTCAGAACTAAAAACGCCCTCTGAGCTGATTAGCTGGAGAAAATGTTTGAATCAAGAAAGTATAAATGTAATCAATTATTTTTACTGTTATATCCTTAGTTGTTCTGCTATCATAGACACTCCACAAACCCAAACAGCAGTTATTGTTTTTGAGTCCTGTCCTCCGACTAGATGGGTGATTGGATGGATATTGGGAGAGAGAAAGGGAAGGGACACCAGCGACAATAACCACTGTTGGTCTGTAATAACAACTGATGAATGGAGGATAATGGAGGCTCTGGCTCATCCAGTCTGCTGTGGTGAGGCCTGGCCACAGCTGTGAGGGACAAAGACCAAAATGGTGGAAAACACAGGCCTCCTTAATAACCATAATGACTGTCCCAGGCCTGGACAGCAGCAAATGCATCAATTTGGGAACGGGTCAGCTGACTGACCCAAGCCAATCAAACAGTGGTGGAGCTCAGTGCGTGGTGACACTAGTAATTAACAGGGTTAGGGTTTCTATTCCCTGTGTAGCTCAATGCATAGAGCACGACACTGACATTACCAGGGCTTTCATTCCCCTTGTGCCCGCCCATAGTGCAAATGAATGCAACTATAGTCCTGGAAATGGCTTTAGATAAATTTCCATCAAATAGATTAAAACATGTATTCAACATCTGTGGATCCAGGTGAAAGCTGTAAGGAAGCAGGATGATCTCAAAATGACATTTCAGTTTGACTTTAAAAGTTAGTCCTTGTTGGTGCAACCGACCCTTAGTCACCTAAAACCTCATTACTCCAGCTATCACCAATATGTTATACCGCTGGTTTGGTCCTCATGGTGCTTCTGTCATAAACTGCCATTACACCTTCCTAATATTGAGTTGTTCCCCTTTTTCATAAACTTCATCTCATAGTTTTCACCTGTCTCCTTCTTCATCTCCATCTCCATTTCATGATTGAAGTGGGGATAATAAGGGAGAATGATAAGGGATCAGTCCTGTTGTTGATCAGGGGTTAGCATTAAACTGACAGTTGAAGGACTTTAACTTTCGAACTGGCAGCATTTTTATGGTGGGTGGAGAAACTCAAGTTCCCTGAAGAAAGATAAAAGACTCAATGCCTTTGTTTTCTTCTCCTTAGGTTTTGATTTGGGATCGTCTCTCTTCTCCTTCACGCCGACATCGTCTTTTTGTGGTGGTGTTCGTTTTGTTAGTCCTCCAAAACTGAGAAATGGGAGTTTCGCTGCAGAGCCAACGAAGCTGATGTTAACGTTTTAACCTCACTATTAAGCTAACACAGCAGAGCAGGGCAGCCATGTGTAATGTCAATAAAATAACAACTTTTTAATTCAGATTTAACAGCATACAAGCAGCCAAAACACCCATTTTTAATTTTGGTTTTGGGTAACTATCACTATAGTTTTGGATTAAATCATTACATTTAGATGTAAATCATTATTAGATTCATTAATCTAGCATTACATTTCAACTGTGCAGCACGGCTCTAGTTCATTTAATTCTAGCTTTAGTCATTTACTAAACTCTAATTATCACTAATCTCGATTAAATTAAATCATTTTGGTGCAATCCAACATAAACCACATGTTAGCTGACAAAGTAGATTTGTTTTCTTTTCATTTTAAGGCATCACTTAAAGTCAATTAGTGCTCATTTGATGTATTTTATCTTGTTTGAATTCCACACACTATGACATCACAACAATATTAGCAAAATGTTTTAGTTTTTACCCAACATGAAACAGTTTCTGAATGATTGTAACACTGCAAAAATGTAGAAGATTGGGAAGAACAAGGGGAAAAAAACGTCATTACAGTGGATCAGCCCAGACAGACTGAAGCTGATTCCTCTCAACTTTCTTGGTGAAAAACACAGAGCCTTTCTTAGTTAATGCAGTTCACATCTCAGTGAATTTAGCTTCATGCAGCTGAGCAGCTCAAGGGAGGCTCTCTATCAGCTGAATGCAGAAGAAGCAACATGGTTAGTGAAACCATTAGTTGCCCGCTGGGCTTTTTATGCTGGCAAAAAAAGTGCATGGAGGGCGCTGGAAAGAGCAGGGATGCAGCGCTGTGATTGGGTTTGGTTTCTATAACTTACCCACGGTACATTAGTAACCCCTGTTGTCTCTGTTTGTGCATATCCTGCATCTGTCCTGCATTAATATGGCAGGCAGTTCACAGATTGGAGCTTTAGTTAGACAAACATTTCTCGGAGGCAGAAATAATCTGGTGGTTCTTTGGCTCCGCCCATTGAAGTTTAACTCAATGAGATTATTTCTGCCTCCAAGAAATATTTGTCGAACTAAATCTCTAATCTGCAGACAATCATTTCTTGAATGTTTCACAATAGGTTCCAATCCGTAAAGTCTCTCAACCAACTAGTTACCAGGCAATTCTTGAGTGCAGCAATAGTTAAGCAAGCCTGCAGGAGAAAGTGAAGGGAGAAAGGACGTGACCACTTGTAAACCACTGAAAAGACATGGCGCTTGGAAAATAGGAGCATAGGAGACAAAAGTCATTTATCAGCTGGCTTCATGTGGGTGAAGAAGAGGAAGACTTCAAACTTTTTGCTGGAATGTACAGACAAAGTCATATGTACAAACACACACACACACACACACACCACCACAACCCACCCACACATAGCATTCACAGTCCCAGCGTTTGGCCCTGCAGGCATCAAGAGTGTTGAATGTGTGCCTACATCACTTGGCTTTGATGAATAATAGATGGAAGCGCAATTTAAAACAGTTTCTATTTGACTTGAAATATTTATACATTTTCCCATTCCAAAGACAAGCAGGTGCCATGGGCGGGCGGGACAAGGAGACACAGGAGTGTAGTCTATATGATCTCTCCTTTTTATTCTTCATCTCTCTCTCTCGCTAATTAATGGCCCCCAGACAGATGTTTATATAGTCTGATGGCCTGACAGAAGGAAGCGTCTGAGGCATAACTTTAACTCCCTGCCTCAGCAGAAACGGAGAAGAATGAGATGATAAGGCGCAGTTTAACTCCAGGTGAGTCCTGGAGGGGAAGAGATTTGGTAGCACTTCAAGACAGAAGACTGACATAGTGATGCTGTGTCTGATAAACAAACACTGGGGAATGATCTGGCAGAGGAACGCCTGTTGCTGCTTTTCTTTTTTTTTTTAGCCTTGTAACTGATGCTGAGTGAGTTAACAGTTGCATCTCACAGGTTTGGTTCCTGCAAAAGCCAGTGTGTCCAAGAACCAAGTGTCCTGATGAAGTGCCCTTGGTGGTAGGCTGACATGGCTGGGCTACAAACAAACACTGAGACGTTATGTGGCATGATATATATTATATAACTGGAGGACTGTTATTGGGTTTCTGGCTCCAATACCAGTGTGGGAGATTATCAGGTATTGCTGAGGTGTCACCCAGTAACTGGACCAGTTATCTGACACCACCACCCCCTCCCACCCCTCCTACTGTACACGCCCTACAAAGGCTAACAGCTTTAACTGCCTTTTGAGGGTTTTAAACATCAAACGTCTTGACAAGGATTTCACATGAACACAAATTATACACATAAATGCCATTAAATGTCATACAGTACAGTCCAGTTATGTTACAGTACTTTCACCGGGGCAGGAGATGAACTCTGAATTGTTTCTTAGTTTCACTGGATATGTACAAATATCTGGCATGTAATTTCAGATAACAACAGAATATTGATAAATGTATTGATGTCTCTTATGCCAACAAATTAGATGATCACAAGTGTTGAGTGTTTTAATAAAAAATAATAATGCCTTTTATATATGCCTGTTGCTTTTTTCCCCCCTTCAGTCAGATCTGGTATCAAAGGTACTTGTAGCCATAACCAGAACACAGAAGTTCAAATAACATTTGAAAGGTTCAAAATTCGATTTTCAAAATATTCGTATGAAGATCTGAAGCCGCTGCATTTCATCCCTGCAGTAGATTTTTTTCAAAAGTTTAAAGACACGTTTCTGAAGGTTTCTGTCTCCAATGCAACTTTTATTAATGTGTGATTCCTTTCATGCTATTCCCCTTTGCTCAACCCAAGCCCCGGCATAAATATGCTAAGTGTTTATATGTTTGCGTTCTTTTTCTGTCTGAAACTGAAATCTCACTCCGATGAGAGGGAATTATTAATCAGATGTTTCTTTTATTCCTGCCTTTCATACTAGCTGCTGCAAAAGAGATTGTTTGTGAGGCCATTTCCCCCATGTCGTGCCCAAATAAAATACCTTGACCGATACGGTGAAAGAGAAAATACATATTATACTGCACATATTTTATTTAAAAAATAAAATCAGAATTCATCAGAAATGTTACAAAAACAGCCACACAAGACCGTAAATTCAACAACAACAACAAAAAGTGGAGTGCTATATTTCATCAGACACTGGAGCCTCCACCGAGAGGCAAAACAGAAAAAAAACAACATAATAACAGGTCAGCAGAACATCCGCCCCTGAAAGTCACTTGAGATTGAGATTCACCATCCAACATTACAGAAAGGATCCCTACAGAGATAACCAGAAACAGAAGTCTCGCTCAAGGAGAAGTCTCGCTCTGAAATCTCGAGAGGTGAGTTGTTGCAGGAAGGGGACGGTGGAAACGTGAGTCAGAGTTGGAGAGAGGAGTTTGGAGTTTACATAGAGGAACTGCTAGCAAGATTGTATTTCCGAAGTCATGACTGAACATTTAGCTGATTTCGACAATGTACATGAGGCATTTGAATTCGATGGCCGTCCTATTTATTTGAGTCTGCAACAACTCACCTCTCGCGAGATTTCAGAGCGAGACTTCTCCTTGAGCGAGACTTCTGTTTCTGGTTAAACAAAGGTCTATCTTTGTAGGGATCCTTTCTGTAATGTTGTCAGACACTTGGAAGAACAATCTGAGCCTGTCAGTGGCAAAAACAAGCACTTTTAGTGGACGTACTTTGATCGAGCCCAGTTGCCCCAAAGGATTACGTTGCAGCCATTGCAGCACGTTTCGCGGCTGCCGGCTGAGGAGATCTACTGGATCAATTCAAAACATTTTGTACCTATTAGTCATTTAGACCCCAAAATATGTCAAAATAGGGCCCAGGTTGAAAAATACCAGAATTATCCTTTAAGGCTGTATTTGTTTAGAGACTGATGAAGGTATTAGAGCAGCAGTGGGAAGGAAATAAGTTAGAAAAGGAGAGATAGACTGGATGGGGGAGAGAGAAAGAAAATAAGAGATTGACAGAAAGAGGGAGATGGGAGAGAAAGAGACTGATGAAGGTATTAGGAATTTTGG
>OOFE01021350.1:19704-30864 GCA_900323365.1 Monocentris japonica | reverse complement strand
TTTTTTTTTTTTTTTTTTTGATAGGGTTGATAGGGACACTCCAATTAAAGGTCAAAATTTTAAAGTCAAACATGGTATCTGAGACACCACTGCGATGATTTTGACAAAACATGGAGGGATGCTGCATATTGGCACTGTGTTCTGGCATGCAAAAGAATACAATGAATGTCCTGATGGGGCACTATTTAAAGGTCAAAATGTCTACACTGTAAGTCCAATTGACATGAAACTTGGTACACACATCCCGCTATCCTTACAAATGACTGATTGGCCTAATGAAGGCACTATAATTAAAGGTCACAATTTTAAAGCCAAACACAATATCTCAGACATGCCAAAACTTAAGAGGGTTGATGCATTTTGGCAATGTGTTCTGGTGTTTGAAAAAAAAATGACACTGATATGCCCGATGGGGACGTTATAATTAAAGGTCAAAATTTCAAACTTTGGAAGGTCATAACTGCTAGTCCACCAGTCTGATTTGGATGAAACTTGTAGGGATGATGCATCTTATTACTGATTGGCCCAAGGCTGCCTGCATGTTTGTGGGGGACGACATGTTTACTTTTTCGAGATGGCTCTTAGTTTGAAATATGTTCACTAAATACTTGAACACAGTGGGACTTCAAATAAATGAAACACAAAAGACATTTTATTTTACAATTTATTTGACCACATCTTCTGTCAAGCAAGAAAATGAAGAAAAAAAAATCACTAGGGTAGCATATAATGTTTTGCCAAGTCCGTTAAATAATAGTGCAGTACATTGGTGGACAATAGAGAATTTTAAATTCCAAACCTAAACTGAATCTAGCATAATAGGTTTCAAAGGCACTAAAGCATCTATTGGTTCAGCCTCTACCCTCAAACCACAATGCAGTTCTTCACTCTGAAAAACAAACAGAGCATATCTATATTAGTAAACAGGCAATTGCATCACATACATACGCACTGTACACTTGAACTGTTTCAGCCAGCCTCTTTAGGGAAAGAAATGTATAATTCTTTAACCTTGTCAAAGTGTTTGTACCTCTGACATTCAGCGTCATTGAGCACTCGGCTGTCCCCAGTGGGTTGTGCAGGGCAACTTTGTATTCCCCACTGTCTTTGGGTCCCACCTTTAGTATGAGCAAGGAGCAGACCCCACATACATTGGTAATGTAGTAGTTGGTGTTTGTGTTCAGGCTGATGTTATCGCGATACCATGTCACTCGAGGAGCTGGATCACCCTTAACAGCACAGCTCATGTAGCACTCATAGCCTTGTGGAGCTGTACGCCTCTTCAGGGGGACAATGAACGACGGAGGCGACTGGTCGTCAAATCCTTTTGACTCTGGCATGTTCAATTTGAACTTTACTGAGTTACAAAGAAAAGGAAATATAATCCAAGTTAAATTAGTAAAGTCTTTGAAGTACCAAATTTGACAATGATGATTATACAATTTATTTGTAGCTTGTGGCCAGTAGTTTTCAAGACATTGTGTTGTAGTTTAGTTTTTTTGGTGTATCTACTTTTCCTCAACCTGCCTCATCTATTTCTACTTCAGTTAGTGATCTCCTACATTTCCCAGAATGACTTTTGACAAGCCACAGATAATTGGCACAGTTAGAGATGGCAACACTGATAGCAACAGTGGTGCAGTAAGAGCAAGAGAGTGGATTTTACTGGTTGAGAAAGCATAAGTTGTGTCCCTTTACTCAAAATGCAACATGTCTTGTGGCTGCATTTCGTTCTGGTCTATTGAGGCTACTGTCTGAAGAAATTGGTTTCTCTGTCTCTTCTACGATGGATTTCTCTCTGTATGATTGTTGAACATCAGTGCAAAATGCTAAGTCTAAAAATTAGCCCTTACTCTTTGATTCTGAGGGACTGACACCAAAACCTAACGATTACCATTGAGGTTTTAGATAGCTGAAACATTTAATGCAAACAAACTCAATTGTACTCCAATTGCGCTCGACATATCTCGGCGTTATGTTACGATCTCTATGCTTGCCTTGTTGTCCATGGGAATAAGAACAATACACCACCAAACAATACAATAGATCCAGAAATGAAAGGTACATCACCAATAGTTGTTTTTTAACAGTGTTTAAGTGTTTTAGGGTGGATTTTTTCTTTAAGTAGTTGAAAATACACAATTAAAGGTGAGTGCATTTGTAAATTAACTGTTACTTCTCTTAAGTCATCAAGGCTATCAGAGGGTATCATGTTTGAGGGTTGTGTGCAGGAAAGTAAGAATTGATTGTGAGTTTGTCTTGGCGATTGAACTGGAGACACAAACCTTTTTCCTTTTTGACTTCCCATGTAGGAGATTCAGTAGGTATTGAAAGGCCCATGTCATTTTTAGCAAACACCCTGAAATAATACTCTCGTCCAGGCAAGATGTTGATGATTGTGCACTTATTGTTGAAGAGGTTGTCTGCCGCTGTTCTCCAAGTGCGCTTGAAGGAGTCTCGCTTGGTTACCATGTAGTGTAGCCTGTCGTCCCTCTTCTCATCTGGAGAGGGTGTCCAGGAGAGAGTCACTGTTCCAGAGACGTTCTGCTCCAGCTCCACTGGGCCTGGAGGCTTGGGATCATCTGGAACCAGGTTGAGAGACATGGAGATCCAGATTACTGATGTTAAGAATAGTAACAAATAACAAAGTGTTTTTCTGAAATCAACTATTAGCCTAATACAAAAATCTGACTGGTCAATAACATTGCTACTTATGACAACACTTGTATTGTCCTTCTCAAATGACCAGGCAGCAAGAGATTAAAGTCAGTTTGTGATTAACAATTAGGTTTCCTGCTCATAAGGCTAAAGAAGTGAAATCATAATTAATAGTAGAACTTGATGGCTTTGCCTTCACCTGTAACTCTGATTTCAACATTGAAGGTCTCCTGGCCCACAATATTCTTGACAGTAATAGTATAGATGGCAGAATCAGAGCGCTCAGATGTAGGGATCAGGAGTTGAGACCCTATATCTGAGTTGGTTATTGTCACATGTTTGGGCACCGGAACACCATCTTTCAGCCAAGAGATTTCTGGCAAGGGAGAGGCCTGTGAACAATATGGAAGAAATGAGATGAAAAGATTAATTCAATCTGGAAAACGTCAGCTTTTTAAGGACACACTTCATTACAATAACAAAGCTCTGGCACAATACCTCAAAGTTGATGTTGAGACGAACAGTGTTTCCAGATTTCACCACCACAAAGGTCTTCATGTTGCGGTTTTTAAACCTTGGCCTTACTTTGAAGGTAAATTTAGGACAAAATGTTTCGACTCTGGACATTTTTACGATTTTATCATCAGCAAATGGTCTGTTATTCCCACACACTGGTATTGAATGCAATATTGTTATTGCCTTAAACCATCATGTTTTTGATTTAAATTGAAAGATTTCTTACCAGGAGGAGGCATGGCAATGATATAATTGTCAAAGCCCTGAGGTTCTCCATCACCTCCATAATTGGTGGCAATCACTCTCATCCAGTACGTGGCCATTGCCTTCAAGCCAAGCACGGTGAAGGAAGTTAGAGTAATTTGGTTGCCATTACAGCGAGTCCATTCAAGGCTCTCTATTGGCCTGATCTCCACATAGTACCCTTGGGCTTCATCCTCTACCCCTTTCACCTCCTTGGGTTTAGTCCAAGCCAGAGAAAATGTAGTGTAATTGGAGGAGGTTAACTTAAGGTCTATGACTTTGCCTGGGGGTTCTGGAATTACAGTAATATTATGTGTTATTGTCTTATTGTTAGTGTGCAGTTTTACATTCGTGCTACATTTTATAAAGAGCTACAGTTTATGTTGATGTTGGACAACACATTGGCTCACTTTGGATCATGAATGGGTCATGACTTTCTTCGGATTTGGACTGTATCAGTCAATGAGTGAAACAGAATTGCATTAAAATGTAGGAATCCAATGTGATTAGCTTACTCATAGGATCTCTTGCAAAGACTGTGTCGCAGGGAATGCTAGGTTCACCAGCACCAGATAAGTTGATCGCAGACACCCTAAATTCATATGCTGCCCCCTCAAAGACATCTTTCACTGCAAATTTTGTATCTAAGAAAAATAGAAGAAATGGTCAGCACTTCATGAGAAATATTCCTTCATTCATGCTCATTCATGGCAGACATTTCCACATCTTAGCTAATCGTGGTATATTCCTGGAGCTCATCATATGAGAAGCGCACCTGTGATTGGCCCTCCTTGGTTCACAAGGCTCCAATAGTTGGTGCCCTTCTTGTGCTTTTCCAGGTTGTATCCCACTATTTTAGTTCCTCCAGTGTCGCAGGGAGCAGACCATGTCAGATTGATGCAGTCCTTAAAGGCACTGACCACTTTTGGTGTTGCTGGTGGTCCAGCATAACCTGTGAAGGAAATGTAACATCCTATTCTGTGTTCATGACATGTAGCAGTATTAATAGTACTATTATTAATAAACTTACCTAGGCTGCCCTCGCGCGCTTGTTTTTTAAGTAATGTCCTGCTTTTCACTCATGAAGTAAAACACATTCACTCCTAGGAGATGCCCAGGGGTGAATGTGTTTGACTAATTGGCAACCTTGTGTCACTGCACTGCTGCTTTAAGTTTTAAACTACCACCACTCCATTGATTTAAATGAATCCAGTTTGAAAGAAAAACTCTGCTGTTGCGCAAACACCTGGCAGCTCCAATTTTAGTGTTTTTCATTTCATTACTTGACTTTACAATGGGGAATCAAAAATGAGGCCCAAAGTCAAGACTTTAAGTCTTCAATAATTCAAAAGAATTATTTGTGAATAATCTGTGACTTTAAGCTCACTTTTGAGTGCAGCATCCCCTTTTTAGTGTCAATTTTGTTTTGTCACACTTGACGATGAGCACCACTTTGAGCGAAGAGAGCAGTGAACATGAAAAAACATTTATTTACTCGGATAACTGCATAGTCTTTGGTACACTTGGTAAATTCCATGATCATGTGGAAACCTATTTAAGTGGAATATACAGTACGATTCTTTTACTCACTTCCTGAGAAGTTGACTTTTTTGAGAAGCAAGGTTTTCATCTGACAGCAATAACAGTTATTCCTCACACTACAAAAACATGAAAATTACTGTGCTCCGACTGGGAGAGTAGTGAACGTAGACTTACGCAATACACCAGCTGGTATATCTTCCGTCTCCAGGTAATCGCTGACGCCTTCTGCATTCTTGGCTTTGATCCGATAACAGTATCTCCTTCCAGGGTCCACATCTGAATCTTTGTAACTTGGGTTGTTGCCAGGGATCTCCCCCAGATTTGACCATTTATTGCGCCCCACTTGTTGGCGTTGTATGATATAGTTTGTTACTGGACATCCGCCACTGTCCTTTGGTGGTTTCCATTTGAACTCAACAGATGTTACAGCACTTTCCATAATGTCAACAGGTCCTTGTGGTGGAGTGGGTTTGTCTGTTGAGAGGGAATTGAATTAAAAAGTCTTTGAGTAAAAATGTATCCAAATTGCAGCAACAGCGAAAAGCATTTATCTCCTTACATTGAGAAATACTGTACGTATATAATAATCAACAATTCACAGATTTCTTTTTCTTATTAACTCACCCAGTACAATAAGCTTGGAAATTGCCTCTATTGTACCACATTCATTTTTGATTTTGATTTTGACCTCTCCACTATCCTTCCTTTGGCACTTAGAAAGGCGTAGTTGGCTCTCAGTAGGCAATGTTTCAATCTTCACATTGGGGCCAGGCAGAAGCTCATCATCATCCTTGTACCAGGTTATTGTCATCGGTGCTCCACCTGAGAAGGGCAGCTTCCATTTGGCATTTTCACCTGCCCTTACAACGACTGGCTGTGAGAATTTCCCCAGGGCGTCAAGGTCAATTTTTGGTGGGTCTTCAATGTTAGAACAAAAGAAAGTTTTAATTAGAAATAGTCTTGAATCTCTCCAATCAAAAGAATAGTTTAAATAGGGCTGGGTATTAGGAGTTTACTGATTCTGATGACATTTTTTCTTTAGCAATTCCCTTATTGATTCCTGTTAGATAAATTGTTAGGGGAAAAGACTATGTTCAGCTTTAGTGGAGTGCCCTAACATCGAAATACGTCATTGGGTGCAATCAATGGCACACCAAAAAGCCCCAAAGTGTGTTGCACTGCTGTCAGAACAACCAGCTGAGCAACAGCCTCTTCACATCGATAAGTGGAATCGATAGGACAGGAGCTTTTTGATTCAGAGGAATTGAGCAATTTGGAACCAGGACTAAATTGGAACTGGTTCTAGATACCCAGCCCTAGGTTTAAAAGCCATACAAATATTTTGAAATGATGTCAAACCATGCTACTAATATTCATTCTTACCTTGAATATTTAGTGTTGCTTCTGATTTACGTCCTGCCTCAAAGCAGTACACAGCTGCATCATCCTTTGTGCAGCAATCAATAATTAACTTGTGACAGGCTCCATCTTTGATGATCTTTACCCCATCCTTACTGGTTATCTGGTCAGACAAAATGTTGAGTATTCACAAGCTTTATGTTTGAAGTTTAGTTTATTACATACATTGAACTGCAAGGCATTTTATTTTATTCTGACAACGTATTGACTGGAAACAAAGATATGCATGGCAGTAGTCCTCTACTCTCCTGAAACACTTACCAACTTCCCATTTTTATACCAATGTCCCGCAGAGGATTCACTGCTCAGTTTGCAGGATAGCTCTGCCCGTTCACCATTATTGGCGACAGTATCTGACAATCCACTAACAAACTGAACACCCCGATCTGTAAATCAGTGAATAAGAAATTACTCTGTATATATTGTATATCTTAAACGATATCTTAAACAATTTCTGTTCAATTTTATATATCTCACAAAATGACAAGTGACAAGTGACAAGAATTAAAGGGCAAATGTGTTAATGCAACAAGAGCAAACAAATGCATAGACAATGCAGAAAGCACATGAGCCACACAATTTTCCCATTGTGTGGCATAAGGCAGTGGAACATTTGGCATCCGTCAAATTCACGGACAAGTACGAGTTAAAATCACCTAGGTTGCATTGTAAGAACGAAACTAGTAAAAGTAAGAACCAGCTAGTAAGAAAATAACCTGCAAGGCAAATTTGAGAGCTCACCACCCGCCATGGCGTTTACCTCCATTCTGTCAAAAACTTTTTTGATGGACTCAGTTGTGATATACAGTATTTACACACTTGACTCCGTCTAGCCATGTCATCCATTAACATATAGGTCTCACTGAAATACATGGGATATTGTCTCTTTTTTTTTTATCACAAATGCACATGTGAACTGAGCCTAAGCAAATCAAGGCTAATGCTGCTTGAAATGTTCCCCCAGGGTCTTACCTTACTGTTACTTAACTAGTTTTGATTAAAATCTTGATCCCATATGCCAAATCCTACAATAGTGAACCCTTAACCATCTCTTACCATATCATGTGCAGATTTAAAGGCAGTGCAGAGGAACATCTCACCATACTTCTGCCTTTGATTATCCTTTTCCCAACTCTTTATCATATTCATTGCATTAGTCTGAACACTTTCTAAAGAATCAAGCATCCCAAAACTGGACAATGAACATCAGATTAGCAAAGCAGACAATATTTGGTGCAGCAGAGACACAGTAAGTGCAATCCTGATTACATTAATCTCTGTCATACCATTAAACACATGCATTATGCAGTCTTTTTAACCAAAGCAATCCACAGACACGTTCTTACCTATGACGGTATCAGGAACCAAGGGGCCTGTTCGTACTCGCTTCTTTTTCTTATCAGTTCCATCACCCTCTTGCTTGTTATCCTCATCATCTCCATCTGCCAGAAGGTTCTTATTCTTGTCTTCTCCATCCCCCCCATCTCCGTCAGTCTTGCCACCAGAACCACCACCAGAACCATCTCTCCCATCTCTCCCATCTCTCCCATCTCTCCCATCTCTCCCATCTCCTCCATCCTCTATTGGAGCTCTAGCTGCTGCATCCACAGCATCCTTTTCAGCTTGTGCTTTTCTGGCTGCCTCCAAGTCGTCATTCTGTTTTTGTAGCTTGGCCTGCTGTTCTAATGCTAGTTTATCCAGGTCAACCTGATCCCCAGCTCTGGTGGCCTTACGGCCTTTACCACTGTTTGGATCAGCTGAATTACAATCAGGACACAGGAAAGAGGGTGAATAAGTCATTTAGTTTTGTTAAAACTGCTAAAACTATGATTTTAAATACGTAAATGTGCATGTCTTTTGGTATCACGCTGAATTGCCCTTTGGCTATCAAGGTTAGAATATGATTATAAATATCAAAGTTGTGATCATCAATTATGAGTCCAATAGATCTTGAAATATTCACTGACATGAATAATGAGAAAATATTACAAATATAGTTGTTATTATTGTAACGACAACAGGCTTCAGCTTTATGGTTTTAATTTGATGACAGCACAGAAACTAAGCAGTA
Source organism: Monocentris japonica (assembly GCA_900323365.1). Taxonomy (NCBI): domain Eukaryota; kingdom Metazoa; phylum Chordata; class Actinopteri; order Trachichthyiformes; family Monocentridae; genus Monocentris; species Monocentris japonica. The sequence goes on along the minus strand of OOFE01021350.1, from coordinate 22,415 downwards.
AAGATGTCCCACCTTCCACTGTGAGAGAGGCACTGCTGGAGGCAATGCCAGCAATGGCATAATAGGCTCCATTATCTGCCATTGCACAGTCTTTCACTTTTAATGTGTGGATGAGTTTGTCCTCTGAGACAGTGATTTCATATTTGTCCCCATGTTCAAGTGATGTGTGCTGTGTTGACCAAGTAATTCTGTGGAGGGGTGTTGACAAGACGCATTGAAAGATGGCATCCTCACTTTCAACGGCCTTCACATCTTTAATTTTGGCTACGAATTCCACTGCAGGGACTAAAGGGAGAGAATGTGGTAAGTGTTTGGAACACAAAAATCAAATTTTCATTTTTTAATTTATATGTTTTGCTTTCTGTTGCCAAAACAAGTGTTCTGTTTCGTTACAAGGGCAATGTTTATAACTTACCTTGAAAGTCAGTTGTGAGAACATTTGCCTCCTCAACGTCAACCTGGTAAAACCCAGCATCCTCAGGCTGAGGATCATTGATGCTGAAAACATACTTTGTCCCAGTCTTCTTAAGGCTGTGTTTCAAATTTTCGTCATTACCATAGGGAACCATCGTCCCATCCTTTTGGGAGAAATGTAGAGAAATAAGGTTTGATGTCATATGTGCAGTACAAGAGTTGGGTAAATGTTTTAATTTAGAAGTGAGTAGTGATTGTTTGTAAATTATGCCACGTGGGGTATTCTTTCAACTCACCTTATATAAGTTAATTGCACTGTTGGGATCGCTTAGTGTCATGTCTAACTCAAATTCAGCTCTACCATTTGGTTTCACTTCTATTTGTTTCACATTCTCCAGTCTCTCCACAACCTACATGGAGAGGGTGAGACAGATGAGACTAAATTAAATGATTGAGTTCTGCATATGTTACAGTATGTTAGACTCCCAAGTTTACTATTGAAGCCATGCTATTTATGTTGTCATTTGTAATTCTTAGGTATATTCACACAAGGCCTTGAACAAGGGGTTTCATGTATACATGCTAAAGCTCCACTAGCTCCATTATGTAAAAATTCATAACTTAAGAGCAAAATACAGACTGTCTTCTGAAGAGCATTGGACTCACCAATGTTAGATCTTTTGCCTCTGGTATAAAGCATCACAGACCGGCCAGGTTGGTAAACATGAGCATGCTGTTACCTCACATTACGTGATTTCTGGGTTTTGAAGTCCGCAAAAATCGAACACTTATCTTACCCTGCTTTTTGGGGCCACCACATGCAAAGTTGTCTAGTGCAGCTTTAGGAGAGCTTTTTGCAAATTTCACAACCTATCAAAGCTCAAAATACAGGCCTGTTTTTCCTCATTGTTTACAGACATTACCAATGTAAACAAACATTTTACAGGCTCAAAATACATGTACAGTTCATTTTTACCTGTTACACATTGTCAGCCCTTGTTTCAAAGGCTCCCTCAATCAGCTTTTTGGGCACCATGCTGCAAGTTCAGATTGGGGCTTTAGTAACATACCTTTGCCTGCTCATCTTCCCTTTCCTTTTTCATCAGATTCAGTCTCTTCAACATCCAACGGAAGTCAGTAACACCAAAACTAAAACAGATTTTTTCATAGTCCTTCTTTGGGACACTCAGAAGCAGTTCCCAGAGCTTAGGATCGATCTCTCCCTCTTTCTTGGGTGGGAGTTGCTTTTTTCTAGACACAACAACACTGAATAGAGAATGAGTAAGAGCAGTTAATATGCAGTAATACATAAAACAAATTTTTGGTTTTACAGCAGTACAGATTTAAAATTAACTTTGATACGAAATGTTTACGTTTTCTTCAGCATTGATCTGAAATCCTGCGGTGCTTGCCCCTTTGCTACAAAAAAGTGAGAAAACATTTAAAATATAGATCATGGGATACAGGTTTCTTTGACACACCAAACAATTCCACCATCATAATTAGCCACTTTTTTGTAGCTCTTCATGCAATATACTTAATACCAAAATGTGAAACTGCGTATTGTATAGGTTTGCTACATCTGTTTAAATTCAGATCCTTTTTGTTGAAACTGCCATGCATAGTTCGACCTAGGTCCCTCTGTGTCTAAAAAAGCTAGACAATATTTACTTGTTTTTTCATAAAAGGGAAAAATACATTTTCTTAAGCAAATACAGCAGTAATTATTTTTATTTGCAGGTTTTATTTATAGGTCTCGTTTTTAATTGCCATGTTGGTATTGACTTGTATATTGTTGTTATGCCTTTACCAACCGACTATATGTGTGTGTGGCTTCAAAATTCAAAAGTATTCATTCAAAAGAAAAAAAAACAAATCTAGACATTCCTTCAAAAGACTTCAAACAAGAATGGGTGGACGGTGCACAGTGGAAACAGTCATTTAATGAACAATAATTAATATATTACACAGTAAATCTAGGTCTCACCTCCAATGACTTTCAGCGTAGCAGTGCAAACAGCCTTTCCATATTCATTGGTGGCAAAACATTTGTAGGTGTCAGCTTGGTCTGGCTTTATATTGGGTATCTGTTAAAGCAATATGGTCATACTTAGATTGCATCTGGAGTGCACAGTATTAAATTCTGTCTCCCACTGACATGAGGAATGAGCTTTGCAAATTTACTGAAATGAAGTATATTATTGTGAGAGCAAGGCATTATTACCTGCAGTTGTGGTCAAAAGTTTACATACACTTGTAAAGAACATGTATATCATGACAGTCTTGAGTTTCCAATG
>OOFE01021350.1:0-12100 GCA_900323365.1 Monocentris japonica | reverse complement strand
TGCAGCCGGGCCCTTTTAAGCTGTATGTGTGACTGTGTGAAGGGAAGCGGTTGCGTCAGAGTGAGAGGCTGGCTGAGTGACTGAGTTTGACAGGAGACGACAGGAGACGACAGGAGTCGAGTCGGACTATGGAGCGGAGAGCCAGTGCGATCAGCAGCGGTGACCGAGCAAGGATGCAGCCGGGAGTAGTCTGGAAGAGCTGCCCAGTTGGGGTTGGAGCGGGATGCTCCTGGAAGCCTGGCGGTCTGGCCGGCTTTGGTGCTCCACGGCTTACCTGCCAGGACAGAGGGAGGTACGCCAGCCGGGGGAGACGGAGCTGGAAAGCGGCCATCGAGACCGGGTCGTTATTGATGCAAATACAGCGGCCAGCTGGCCGTTAACTCTGCCCTCCTGCCTTGTCTCTGTCTGTCAGGGCCCGATAGTAGCAAGCGTTGCTACAATCAAATGTCAGGTTTTGTTGCCTCAGAGATGCAACTGAGTTCAATTGTGATTGTGAAGTAAGATTGTTTGCAGGAACTGAATTCAGTGTTAACAAAGGCAAATATGAAGAAAAAAAAATGCACAAATGTCAATTTTGGGATTTATTGCAGTTGTCACAAGACATTTTCCCTGTCATTTTCAAGAATTGTTGAACAATGTCTTTGTATTAAGTAAGGTTTGACACAGTCATGCTGTATATTTATCTTTCCTGATGACAGGGTAACTAAATCAATACAATTTAATAGTCCAATAAAACAAGTCACCAAAAGTGCATGAGCACTAACTATTTAGATGGTTTGAATTTAACCTATGCAATAAACAAAAACATTCAGCTTTCTTATTTTCTAAATAATCCCAGTGAGAGAAGGAAAAACTGTGCCTGAAGCAAGTCTTCATGCCGATTTAATCTGTGGAGAAATCACAGGGGAAAGAATATGAATTAATTGACTCAAGAAGAAATCAAAACATATACTACTGAATAAATACCAGTTTTTAATTAAAACCTTACCTCTAACCATAAGTATGGTGGAACACTCTGCCTTGCCAAAGGAGTTGACTGCAACAACTTTATATTCTCCACTGTCCGTGGGTCGGACTCTAAGAATATACATGGAGCAGACACCATATGAATTGGTGATGTAATAGTTGTTGTCTGAGTTGATGCAAATGTTGTTCAGGTACCAGGTTACAGTGGGTGTGGGGCATCCTCGGACAGCACAGGTCATATAGAGTTGGTAACCTCTAGGTGGCGTGTGAATTTTCAATGGGACCAGGATGGATGGGGGTCTCTCAAAGTTGACCTCCATTGGGTTACCTCCGTTTGACATCATTTTAACTACACAGGACAAATCAAGGAGGGGAAGCATTGAAAGTTTAGCAGATGGTGAAGTGATTCCCCTGTTTGACGCAGAGTACAAAATATTTGTACAAGTAAAATGAACTTGATTGAAGTTAAAATCATGCCAAACCTTAATGTACAGTCTGTGGTGTGGTTTAATTCCCTGATCAGACTGGAACTTGAAAATAACCCACCTCTGTTACTGTTGACACCCCATGTGGGTGACTGAGATGGATCTGAGAGGCCCATATCATTCTTTGCGTAGATCCGGAAATGGTACTCTCTCCCAGGAAGAATGTTGTTGGCTGTGTATGTGTTGCTGAAGAGGCGGTCTGCTACAGTTTTCCACACCCTTGTGCTGGAGTCGTGTTCAGCCACCATATAGTACAGACGGTCATCAAGCTCCTGGTCGGGAGAGGGGGCCCATGATACCACGACTTTGCCGTGGACTGTTTGCTCTAGTTCCACTGGCCCTGGGCTCTTCGGTTCATCTAGCAACAAACAAGTTGCAGAGATTTTAATTATGACTGAGCAAGGAAAGAAATGCCAACACACTGAATCTGCTCATGCTACCTAGGTCCCATTCTTTGCTGCTGCAGTGACTCATTTTTTCCCATCACAGATCATTGAACTTAATCTTATTCTAGCTTATTTCAACCTGATGTAGGTCTTATCTGCTGTCAAATGTGTTTAGCACAGCAATATAAAAAGTCTGTAAAACCTGCCATGAAACTTAATTTGCACATTTTATTTATTAATTTAATTGTGCAATACAATATTTATTTTTTTTTTGTAAACGAATTCTTCATTTAAATGCAGTAATGTACCCAGATTTTCCACGGCCATTGAATAAATGTGGTGGGTCTGCCTGCCTCAAAGAGCTGGTAACCCTAAAGGAATTTCATTTGTATATGTTTCAATTTGTATGGGTATTAGTTTTGCATGATGGTCTAAATACTTTTCCACCCTGCCAAGAATGCAATTCTTGGGGAGACTGAATCCTTATCATTTTTTGGCATGAGAATTGTCAAATTTAAAGATATTCAATATTGGCACAAAATGTTGACTATCAGCAGCTTCAGTACAAAAATAACAAAAATTCTTGTCCTCACCTGTTACTCGAACCTCGATGTCAAAGCTAGCCTCACCCACAGAGTTTTTGGCTTTGATAGTGTAGATGGCTGAATCTGAGCGTTTTGATGAGGGGATCACAAGCTGAGACATTCCCTCAGTACTTATGACATTTATCCATGTGGATATTGGCTCATCATCCTTCAACCAAGTGATCTGTGGTGGAGGCTCAGCCTGCAGATTTCATTATCAGATACAATGAAATAGTATGAGGCTTATGTCACATAAATGCCATATTTCAAGACATTACTCAAGAATATAATAACGAGTGCAATGGAAGAATAAAATATTAAGTGCAAAATTGACTTAAGAAGCTATGTGTGTGAAGCAGTAAATTAAAGATTTCAGTCTAAAATTGTCATATGTGAAAGCCCTAATTTGGTATGGATAAAAAATTCCTGCAGAGAATGCCTTTGCAAATATAATTTTAATATAATTGTTTAATGTTTCTGTTTAACTTGATCAAAATGCTGGCCTATTTTACCGTACCAATGTAGACAAACATTTTAGAACTTCAAAACAAATTTAAAATTCCTTGTTTAGTTATCACACACTGTCAACTGTTGGAGCTCAGTCGTTTAACTTCATTTTTTTTTTTTAGTCCAATGTCTTGACTTTTTGTCGTAAGGCTATTCTTTTGATGTTTGGGTTGAGGATTAAGCCTTTAAGATTTTATGGGATTGAATGAGGAAAAGGTAGAATAAGTCATTTGCCAGTATCTGATCCATACCTCATAGTTTACTTTAACACGGACAGAATTTCCTGCTCTGACAACTATGAAATCCTCTGGGTCTTTAAAACAAGGTCTCACTAGATGGAAAAAACACACAAAATAAAATGTTGACAGGAAACACAAACAATCCCCCGATAACAAAAGGTAAATGGTTAAGTTAAACACTGAAGGATCCTAACAACTTACTGTTGGGATTCTTTGCACACACCATCTGAGAGGGAGGGCTTAGATCTCCAGCTCCAGACTTATTGATGGCTGAAACCCTGAATTCGTACTCTGCTCCCTCAGTGACATCTTTAACTGTATAGTTTTCACCTGAAGATAATGTGTATGGCAAGGTAAGAAAAGAAAATATTCACAATTTCCTATAAGCAACAAAATAGTTTGCATCTGTTCTGACAGACCTTCAATAGGCTCATTCAGTGGGTTCAGGGCAATCCACTGATTTGTATCTTTCTTGCGTTTCTCCACTTGGTAACCAATGATTGGTACTCCTCTCTTGTCCACTGGAGGGGTCCAGGTCAAGTTGATGCAGATCTTAGAAGAACTCACTACTTCAGGGGCTCCAGGTGGACCGGAGAGTACTAATTGATAACATGAGAAGTTTAATGAACACAATATGGAGTTGTCTGCAATTTGGTAACTACAAACATGTTTCTTCTCTGATTCATCTTACACAATGGCAGCTATTATTGAAGCCCTCCACCTTTTTGGTGTTAGTACTGCAGGATCTTCCAAACAGTATCTTTTGGAGGTGTAGCGACCTTTACGGCAATGATACAGCACACTTCTAAAAGGTGGGCCTCTACAATGGCTATTTAATTTCGGTCATAAGTGATTGGAGGCAATCACATAACCTAACCGTTACCTCATTCATTACAACAGCATGAAAGTAATTAACATGAGATCCGCTGAGGAATGCAAAATGAGACTTCTTTGTCTATTTCTCACTTACTCTTTATGCCAGCCATAATGCTATCTGCTGTTCCCAGGGCGTCGCTGAGACCCTCAGGGTTTTCTGCATAGATCTGGTAGTTGTACTTCTTGCAATGGGTCACATTTCTGTCTCTGAAGGAGGTCTTGCCAGCTGAGACATCCCCAAGCTTGCTCCACAGACTGTGGCCTGCCTGCTGCCGCTCTATAATGTAGTTGGTGACAGCAGAGCCCCCATCGTCTGTGGGAGGGTTCCATTTTATCCCAATCACAGAGGAAGTGGTCTCAACAACCTCCACAGGACCCTGGGGTGGACCTGGCCGGTCTGTGAGAAAACATGGTACGAAGGTTTAAAAGTAGTGACACAGATGTAAGATGCTAGTGGTACAGATGGAAGCTACATGTTTTTTTGGTTGGTAGGACGTAGATACCATCTCACAATATTTCTGACTATCCTCACCAGATTTCTCCCAATGTTTTCATACCAAGGACAATAAGTTGAGAGGTGGCCTCCACAGCTCCAAATGGGTTTTTCAGTTGGATCTTGATTTCCCCTGTGTCTGTACGCAGACAGTCTCTGAGGAGCAGCCGACTGTGATTGGGCTCCCTTATGATCTTTACCCCCCCTCCATCCTTCACCTCAGTGCCATCCTTAAACCAACTGACCACCAAAGACTCCTGAGGAGGAAAGGGCATCTTGAAAGCAGCGTTCTGGCCCACCCTTACTATCACCGATTTTGAGAACTTGTGAAGGTCATCAGGGTCAAATTCAGGTACATCTATGAAACACAAAGCACATAGTCCAGTGAATGCATTACAGCTGTCATGTCATTTAATACGTCTCTTACAGTGATAGCAATTGAATTATACCTCCAACAGTGACCTTTCCTTGTGTATTGTGGTCCCCTGACGCAAAACGATACAATCCAGAGTCACCATCTCCACAGCTTTGAATTGCCAGTTTATGAGAAGTTCCATCTTTGGTTATGTTCATCCCAGATTTGGAAGTTAACTGGTAAGACACAAATTTATGTTTTTGTTTATTTTACGGATGGATGAAGTAAAAAAACAAAAAACAAGCGGCACTTGTGCACCACACATGGCCATTCTAGGGACAGAGGATTACTTGTTTCTTTGACCCATGATCTCCTTACTGTTAGTTGCTTGCAATGTTAGCAACTTAGGTTTTTAAGTTTATTCTTCTGTTGCGCTCATTTTAAGTTGCTCTAAATAACATTGTTAAATGCCTAAAATGTAAAGCCTTACCTGCTGTCCGTCTTTGAACCAGCTCCCATCGCAATCAATGTTCATCTCCACAATTAATTCAACTGGCTGGCCTCGAAGAACATATATATCAGAGAGTCCACTCTCAATTTCAGGCTCTAGGTAACATGACACAAAAAGTTACTCTCCACTTTGTATTTTCAAGCAGAGCAGTTGTCATTTAAGGGCTACATTTATATTGTAATAAATAAATTACCAACACATATACTTCTCTCTGCTTCTAATTACTATTACAAGATAGTTCAACAATATTACTGATGTCTTCTAAGCGAGATGTTGTCTTAGAATAACCAAAAAGCAAAGCAACCTTTGTTCAGGCAATACAGTGCATGGTTCAAATATCAGGTTAGTGTGATCTGGATATGAAGTTTATGATTAGTATGGGTATCATGAAATCAAAAGCAAGCAAAATGACAAGCAGCCAACACGCTGCTTTACAAGCTTCGTAAACAGAAAAGAGATGTGCACGCAAAATACATTCTGAGCATGAGCATACTGGTGGAGTCTGGTTCTTCAGTGGCACAAATATGAATTGACTTTCACATGCTGGTTATCAAAGAGGTGTTATTTTGTTATTTCCTATTCTCGTTTTTGGAGGGGCATTGGATTTATAAAAGAAATAACAGAAATTGAGTTATGTTATAGACAATACAATCATGTGATTAGCTTGAAATTTAACAACACAAACAAATCAATGAGTTATTTTATCAATTAAAAACTCTCTATTTCCTTCCCTAATTTCAAACATTTATATTTCTGAGCCTCTTTTTTTTTTATCTCTCTTTTTTAGCTGCTGTTGATGCTTTATCTAGATTGCCTAGCAGCAATCACAGTTATAAGTATAGTTTTAGATTTTTGTATATCTGTAATCCAAAGTCACTCTTACACTTGCAGCTGGAATTGAACAGCATTTTAAACTGGTTCATCTTTAAGAAGAAATCAGTTTATTGCTTTGTGATTATCAGTTGATACGGTTCAGTGTGTAAATGTGATGTGAGTTTTATACAGTGAGTTTTGGACAGTTGACAAGTAGCTTTATTTATAAAGTTCTCTGTTTTGAATTGAATTAATACCATGCTGTTTTATGTAGAATAATGTTGCAGTATTTACAGATCTCTAAATATACGTATTGCAGTACAGCGTTGCAAGAAAGACAAACATGGATTCAATGAGCGTAATGTAGAACATGATTTGTTGAGGATGTTGATAGAAATGCATTTCCAATCTATTATTGCCAGTCTCTTGCCATGCTAAGAGATGTACCAGTAAGGCTTAATGGGCTAAATACTAAAAAGCAAAAGCATGACATATAAAATAGGTAAGCAGTCACCCAATCACACATCAAAACATGAAATAACGAACGGTTATGGTGACTGGACATCAACAACGGTATAAACATACTAATATTTTGATGACGTTTCACCAATTTATAGGCTACATCATAGACTTTGAGATGTAGTTGCTTTTGATGATTTCTAGAGTCGGTAGTCTATGAACAAACATATTTTAATACAGTCTACATATCTATGTTATCTCAGTTATGAGTAAACACACTGACTTATTATATCATGCAATGGTTAACGCAACCGTTGAAGTTTCTTACCACCACTAACCACATCCACAACCTGTGGATGTGAACCCTCTATACGCCCTGCTGGTCCATCTTTTCTTGACATCTCTATTAACCATCAAGACCAATCAGTGGCTGAACAAGTTATCATACCAAATATGTTATATGTATGCAAATTGATGAACACCAAAAATGAATGTGTGAAACAAATACAGTTTTATTGCAATAAATTAATCAGAGTTTAGACTTGGAAGATGAAGGACTTGAAAGGAGAATTAAATTAAGGAGTTTAAATTTTGAATGGATATAGTTGAATGGCTATATTGGGGTTAAACACTTTGCCATGAATTAAGTGTAGTCTCAGACACATAAAAAAAAAATACTTTCATTGAAAAGGGACTAGTATTATATGGGGACCTCATGTAATTAATTAATTATCTCCCGACCATTTGCACAGGATAATGAAATTTGCTGAAATCACCAGTGCCCCCGATACAATTGTTTAAGGTCAAGATTTTACAATTTGTCATTTCCTGATTTAGCAAAGCAAAACGTGAAGTTTGTGCTGCAAATGCATTCAAAACCTTCCTCTAGAGATTCCACTACTGCCTCCATTTTTCATGAAAAGAGGAAAATAGAAAGATTGTAATAATAATAAATAAATAAATATTGTAGGTCATTTGCACTGGAATTTTTACCATATAACTCACAGACATGGCAGATTTGCATGGGATTAAAATCACAGATGATCTTCTTACTTGGTTCAGGGTCTTTAGGTGCCTTAGGCTCAGCCACAACTGGAGCCCCACTGGGAGCAGGAGCAGGAGCGGGAGCAGGAGCAGGGACATGAGCTGCAGGGGTTGGGGGTGGAGGTGCAGCTGCAGCTGCAGCAGCTTCTTTAGTAACTTTAACCTGTTCTTTCCTTTCTTCTCTCTCCTTTTCTAGTTTTGCTTGTTGCTCTAGGGCAATTTTCTGCAGGTCGACTCCAGATCCTCCTGCCCTTGTTGTTTTCCTTGCTGACTTTTTACCCTTTTGTGCATCTTTGTCAGCTAAATAGGAGGAAAGAGATTCACAGTAGGTGCACACTAAAACGTCTGTGTCATAACATAAACATCAAAAATTGCTATGAGAATTCAGCATCATCTCATAATTGACCATTATCATCCCATTATAAACCATTAGCAATATGTTCATCCATTATTGAACATTAGCAGTTACCCTCTGCTGGAGTGCTGTGTAATATCTTACCTTCAACAACAAGCCATGCATTGCAAGATTTTATTCCTGCACAGACAGAATAAATTCCTTTGTCTACGACCATGCAGTCTTTGACCACCAGCCTGTGAATGAGCTTGTCTTCTGAAACCTCAATATCATATTTATCCCCTTGTTCCAGTGGTAAATTCTTGCCAAACCACAAGATCTTGGAGAAGGGGTTTGACAGGACACACTCAAACACAGCATCTTCTCTCTCCATTGCCTTCACCTCCTGAATTTTCACCAAGAAATCCACCATGGGAACTGAAAAATAATTAGCGATGCTATTTAAAGTCAAATGTATGTTGTTAAATCCATATTAAAGTTAATTGATAGATACACATGGGATATTTTTAATTGTAATTGGGGCTGCGCTGCATTAGGAAACAAAACAAACACTGTGTGAAAGTTACGTCACATACCCTCACTCCAAAATAGCAATAAGGATATTAATTTGTTGTGTGTCCCAGTGCAGAACTTACTTTTGAAATCAGTGGAAAACATATTCACATCCTCAACATCCAACTGGTATAGTCCAGCATCATCTGGTAGAAGGTCCCTCATGCTGAAAATGTACTTTCTCCCCACTTGTTTAAGGCTGTGCTTCATCTTTTCTCCCAACTCCTTTGTGTATGGAAGCATCTCACCATCCTGCGGGGGAAATATACAATGCAATTTCCTTTTGGTAGACTTGAAATTGTTCAAGCAAAACATAGCTGCAAGATAATGTCAAAGAATGGGAGAAATACTATTCATTTGAGGTAAAGAGGGAGAAAATAATGTTTGGACTTTATCTAAACATTTTTGAAGCTTATAGAAAAACCACAATAGAAATGGCGAGCTGTAATTGCCATAGTGAAATGACTGGGCGCCTCAGAGGTATGAATGTTTCTCAGATTAACCTTGTACAGAAATATCCTGCTGCTTGGGTCAATGAGATCCATATCAAGTTCAAAGGATGCAGTGCCATCTGCAGCAACTTGAATAGCTTTCAGGTTAGACAGGTTTCTGACGAACTGAGATAAAAAGAAGAACATTATGAAAAGTAAACAGCATGAGAACAAGTTATAATCTTTCAAGATATAATGATACAGTGTTGCCTACCACAACCCTATTGAACTAGAATGTATGTTATCAGTCGTGAGTATAATGTGTTGAATTGGCTTACCATTAGTAAAAAAAGAAAGCAAACAAATGACTTCCATACAAATGTCCTAAATGACAAACCTCTGCTTGTTCTTCCTCCCTTTCCTTCTTCATCTCATTTAGTTTTTTAAGCATCCAGCGAAAGTCGGTCACTCCAAACTCGGCACAGATCCTCTCATAGTCTTTTTTGTCGGCACTAAGCAAGAGCTCCCAGAATTTTGGATCTATCTCCCCCTCTTTTCTGTGAGTTGGCTCAGATTTAGGACGGACCTTACTAGAAATAAGAATGAGATGTCAACTGTTGAACATTTTTATAAATAAACCTGTAAATGTAAAGAACACACAAGACTATGGACATATGTATATAACAAAATAGCACCTTCTCCTTGTAAGTACAGTCTTAAAATTGCCATCCACAGCTTCTGCTGTTTGTTGCAAGGCTTTGCCCTTTTTGAAACCAACTGAAAGAATAAAAGAGGATACTTGCATGAATTGATCATAAAACAAGGACTGCTGAGTGATAACTATTGGAATAAGTGCACTCAATTTGAAATACTTTTGAGCGTATACTTGAGTCTGTATGCTGTATCAGATGAAATGGGTCAGCCCTGTTCTAGTAAGGCTCCATTAATCACAATGGTTACAATAATGTGTTATAGCCCTAGCAAGCAAACAAATCTTACCTTCAATAACATTCAGGATAACTGTGACCATAGCTTTTCCATATTCATTTGTGGCAAAGCATTTGTAGGTGTCTGCTTGGTCTGCTGAAACATTTGGCATCTGGAAAAAAGAAAACATCAAAGAGAAAATAAATAAATGATAGGAAAATGATTGAGATAGAAATATAATGGACCAGGTGTTAAATAATGTTGGGCTTGTCATTACTCTTTTCAAGAGTGTAAAGTGTAAAGTTTAGGATAGAAAAATAGATGCACAACTCTGAGCGTCCTGCAAGTGACAGATCAGTTGGACCAAAACAGACTAATTGCAGACTGCTCATTGCTTAATTGTTAGATGGCTCACTTATCCATGACTGGATGCTTTTTATTCCACGCATCTGGACATTGAATTGAGGAGATAATGGGAGTAGGCATGTCCAGACCCTTTGCACAAAGCTGAAATCTCTTGGGTTAGTGTTAGGATCCTCTTTTGCCATGCAAATCAAAGAAACAGCATTTGGCAAAGCAAATAGTAATTGGGCATGGTCAGAGTACTGAATGACGATCTAATCAAATGGCTTTGACTAACAAAAAGTATTACATGTGATTGTGTGTCTGTCTTTCGCTCTCCTCGCTCTCTCTCTCTCTGCTATCATCCCTCCTTTACATCAGCATGCCATATGGCATCATGCTGACATTTGATAGACCACTTGCCTCAAATGTATGCTCATTGGAATTGGGATCATATTTGGCCTGGTATCTTGATGAATCGGACACATCTCCATTATTTCTGCTCCACGATACGGTCGGCTTTGGGTCCCCAATGACAATAGCTTTAAAAAATGCCAATTTGCCTTTAAAAAACAAACATATACACACACACGTCACACACAAGGTCACGTCACTTGCAATAAAACCTCTGAAAATGCAGTCAACAGTCAATCAGTTGTGAGAATCATGGAGTATTTTGTTATTTTCATGTTTAATATTCTTCTTTTGTCATAGGCCTACCCTCTTGGATGGTCAAAGCAATAGGCTTGCGGGTGAAGTCTGGATGGCTCTTTCCCTCTGGCAGTGTCTCAACAAACTGTGTTATCATAACCCCAGGGACCTTAGATTTCTTCCTGATCCCCACTGTCAGCATTGAAAAATGAAATGTTAGCAACAATGCCTCTTTAACATCAACAGCACGACCTCGATCATAACCAACTTTTAAAAATGCATTGATTGTTGATTTGTAATAAGACCATCACCCACATAAACCATGCAGAAACGCATTCTAATGCATGTCATATTAGAATGTTTCATGTTATTCACTGTATTCAGAACAATAGTTGCCTCTGCAGTCGATGGCTCTTACAATTATTGTGTCAATTATTACAATTATTTCTGTTTCATAACATTTATCATGTTAACCTTTTTCTTGTGAATCCATGCCTAAACTCCATACTGTGAACAGATATGTAGTAATACACCTACATATCCACACATGGAAAACCATATGCTCTTGTATACAAAACCCCCTTGCATATCAGTTCTTCATGCCTTGGTGAGCAGGAACAAGATTGATGGGCTTCATTGTTGTTCCCTAAGCCTACCTTCTTTACCATCGAAATTCTCTGCAGCAGGACCTGATAAGGCACAAGTTGAGGAGCATATACAGCACATGGCAAACACATTTCAGCACGGTATTAGGATTGCATCATGGATTGGACTAATGATAAAAAATGAAACACTATAGCAGAAGGTAAATGGGTGCATTAGCACTCAAGCAAACTTGTGTAAACCACATCAACACATTGTAAACATATTGCAAAATATTTTTCTTGTGCATCCATGGAAGGTTGCTTCAGTGTATGAGCAGATATGTGCATATCCATGCACAAAAACACCTACTTCCTGCCTCTAACCCCTAACTTGATTAATTAGATTAGATTCAACTTTATTGTCATTGCACAGAGTACAGGTACTGAGACAACGAAATGCAGTTTGGCATCTAACCAGAAGTGCAAATAGCAGTAAAGTGCAGAGTGTGCATATGTACAATGGTAGATAAATATGAAACA
>OOFE01021349.1:0-16808 GCA_900323365.1 Monocentris japonica | reverse complement strand
TGGTGGTGGTGGGGGGGGGGGGGGGGTGCACGTTTTTCTGTGCCAAAGGCAGCCACATGCCCCCCCCTCCCTACCATCGGGTGCCAGCTTGATACAACCATCCGCGCGTTCACTTGGCAGCCTGTCCTTCCAGTCAATTTACATTCTTGTGCGATTCTCCCTCCCTCCCGTCGGCCCCCGGGGGAACGAGCCAAGGTGTTGGAGTCCAAGAAGTCCCTCGAGGACCCCCATGAAGGAGACGGAGGCCCAGCAATTTGTAATTCCTAAACTCCAGCGCTCTGTATTCTATTAACATTTATTAAAGCATATCAAGCGCCTGAGAGGAAGCACTGAGAAAAGCATTTTGTTGATGCTGGATATAGACCGTGCTGAGGCTTCTGGGAGCTCTGGGGCTCTATCAGTTCAGCATCGCCCAGTGCCAAGGTTGACCACTTTTTTTTTTAAATGAGATTAGGTTTTTCTGTGAGGGCCACAGATATAGACTCATTCCCTTCTGGGCAGGGAGAAAATGTATCTGTGCAGAAAAAGGCCTTTTGTTCATTTAATTTTTTCTTCTGTGCAGAGATTGAGGTACAGTTCCACAATCCTGGCAACAAGAGGGAACAATTCAGAAAACAACAGCTGGCAAGACGTATGGAGCGGGAGGGAAGATACGGCATGTTATTGTTTGAGATAAAATTAGAGGTGATAAAGAAAATCTAATGTAAACTAATTTGTGATCACATGCTATCTGTCTTCTTCTCTTAATTTACTCCCCGTGTCTCCCCCCTCCTGTCATGGCTCTCTTCCTCGTATCCCAATTAACGCCGTTTCAAAATTGTTCGAGTGCTTTTATTGCAAATCGGATCGCCGTCTTGCCCTGGAGGTCTCTGTTTAATATTTCATCCACAGCTGGGTGGATGTCAGCGGATGAGATTTCCCATTCCTCTCATTTCATCTTGAGCTTTCATTTAAACCCACCGCTCAGAAGAGAGGTATCAAACCCCAGTCTAAATAACTGATGCTACGCTACCGTCCTAATTTGTTCTTTCCAAAACATACAAGCGACGGAGAGCGCTGATCCCAGTTGATGCACAGATCAGACTCGTACAAATTTGGAACAGTGGTATTAGTTCCTTCAGCCAATCAAAACAAGGATCATACAGGCGAGGTTGTACGTGCTTCCTGCATGAAGTGGAACCCAGGCTTACCTTTTAGATATTGAGCCGGTGAGCTTTCGTTCATGGAGTGGTCTCTCTGACCAGTCGGCCACCCTGCCACCCCCTCAATAGAAAACACAACAGCTGACTAGTGAAGAGCTAGTTAGCTGGTTAACGTCCTACACGTTCCTAAACATTTGCTCTCCTGGATAGTTGTGAGCTGCAGATGATGTAGCCGGGACGCACGCTTTGCTGCATGCATGCTGCACGACTGTTGCTCTGAAAATGTTGTTACCAAATGTGATCTTTTCAGCCAGCAGGAGGTGCAATGAATGATCTGCCAGGTAGAAGCTTGATAAATGAGTTGCATGTGTGCCTGTTAGTATTTGAGAAAGATTAGACTGCAGTGGCTATTGCATTACTAGAGGATAGATGCAGATGGATAGAGACTTTCTAACGTCTACAACTGTAAATGAAAATGTAACATGGTGCGGTGTTTTATTTGTCTGCCATTTTCTAATTAAAGCTACTTTTCATGTTGTCGGCTCCAAAGAGCAAATGAACTTCTATACCCAGAAATCATGTGATGTGAGGTCAGTAAGCTGCACACGTTATACTGTTCATCAACCTGGACTGATGCTGATGCCTGATGCTTTATACCAAAGGTACCAAAACAAAGAGCGTAACGCCGGTGAGTCCAGCTTTCTGTGGATGAAGCGCTCGCCAGGAGACAGTTTTGATGAAGTTTTGATTTGTCGCTTCCTGTTTTCTGCCATTTCTTGCCAACATACTCGACACAGGCATTGAATTTGAGCAAATAGTGCGTATCTACTGGGGGTTGGACGTGCTCCAATGTTGCAGCCCCATCCTGTGATTTAGCCTGATAAGACGGGGGTATTTTTGCACAAAATATACCCCAGTGTATCTTTAGTACTATAAGAGCAACGTGTGGTTACTGGTCTGCTTGGCCAACACTTTCGACGTGGGAGCGGCGGTAGTGTAGTGATTGGAGGAGTGAGCTGGTGACTGGAAGGTCACCAATTAAAATCCATGAACTGGCTCAGAGAAATCTGGGTGGGGAAAGTGACTTGAAAGTGAAGCAAAGTTACACTCAACTACTGTTGTGGTGCCCCTGAGCAAGGCACTTCACTCCCAATTCCTCCAGTTAGAGTAGACAACTGTGGTTGTACTGGGCGGCTCTCAGGTGTATGAACGTGAAACAGGCGTTGAAAACCCTTACTTAAAGAAATAAAAGTGAGAGAAGTCATTGTAGCTGTTTTCTTCCTGGATGACAGCACACTGAAAGCCATCGTTACTCTGAGTTATTGTACGACCTGCAGAGTCTGTTGTTGATGTTTCTGGAGCTTAATTAGAGAAGTTGATGTTGCCTCTGAAATGTAATGATAAAAAGTTGATGGCTTTTGTTCACATAAAGCTTTCTCATAAACCCATATCTATTGCATTACTTCTCCTTTCACCTCCACTCGGCTCTGTCATCCTGTTGCTTTATGTGCTCAGAGTTATTTTAAATCATATCACCAAATATTAGATAGATGTCCCCTTCCTGTTCTCACACATCCTCCCATCCCCTCTCCACCTTTACCATGTCCTTGTGGCCTGGACATTTCTCACTATTTACGCTTAACGGCAGACGTAACGGTATTGATTCCCGTGTAAACAGGACATGGCTCCCGTTTTCCCATGGTGCAATTTCAGCTTAACTCATACATCAATACATCAATGCTCTCCTCCCAGGCTTCTCCCGGACACACTCACAAATTGATATCCAAACACACACTATTTTTCTCTCTCTCTCTTTTCTTTCTCTCTTCTTTCTCTCTTCTTTCTCTCTTCTTTAGCTCTCCAACAGCCATTCCAGGCATCTTTGGATGATGTCTGAGTGTCGGCAGATATACTTCCTGTTTCAATGAGTCCGGTGAATCTGTTGGAGAGTCCAAGCACCTCTCCAACGCACTTCTCCAAGTCCTCTGCTGGTGTCACATCCCTCTTCCCATACTGTACCTAGGATGTAGTGGTCCTATAGACACCATGTTGCATGGTATAGGTCATTCACTGCATGTCTAACTGCAGCCAAACAGCTTTATGTAACTACTCAGAGACCACTTAGACCACCATTGCTCTGCTGTGGTGGATTTCTCAGTGATTCTTATCATCGATTTGGGTTTTTTTCCGGCCCGGTCTTATTTCGTCCTGAATGGATGGATTATATGCATTATTCACATTCCAATATTATGCTGCTATTACAGCCCCCCCACCCTGCTGCACTCCACCACACACACACACACACACACACACACACACATACACACCTCGCAAGAAATATGTGCATACTGTTTACAGCCTCATAAAATGAGGATTCAGACATAAAATATTACCTAAAGCAATCCCTTGTGGTTATTACCTTTGTGGTTATTTTTCCTCGGTTTATTTTCTTCACATGGATTCTGCAGTTCATTTCCATGAACTGTAGAATCTTTCCTCCGCGAGCCTCTGAGCCCCCCCCGATGTAACTGCATGAACCTCCGACTTGCCTGCCGAGCTGGAACATAAACTATTACAAACAGGAAAACAAAGCGAGAAGCCGTGGGCAGGGAAGACCCGTTCCCCCCCTGCACTGTGTAAAGAGAGGCGCAGTACAGCAGCCTTGTAACTGGGCCTTGGAGGGTCCCCAAAGCCAGAGGAAGGAGCTGACCACATTCTATTATTAACCACCGGACGAAAGCTGAGGGAAGATGGGGGGGGCATCTGCAGGACTGGAGGGGGCGACCGGGTTCGAGGGGTCAGGGAATCCAGGCATTTTACATCCCCATCCTATGAAGCTGAGTTTTAATTAACCTTGGGGATGTCTGGTAGTTTGTTGCAGGAAAACTGCAACTTTTCTGACCTACCGGCTGGGTCAAAAGAGCATAAGGCAGAGGAGGTTTTGTTTAAAGCCGCCGTGTTGCGCTGACTCAGAAGAGTGTTTTTGATTCTTCTTGCCTCGAGCCGAGGGAGAGGTGACATTCTTGCATGTTTGCTCTGAGAGGAGACCTCAGCGAGGAGGATTTTAGCGTTCACCATTTGTTGTTCAAAATGTTTTGGTCTGTGCTTACACCCACCTTCAAATAAGAAGAGGCTATGTGCCGGCACAATAGTACTGTAACCTGGACAATATTAAGTTGTTGCAGAAATTCAACAACCGAACACAACACACAACAACTCAGCTCCCCGTTCAAGCATCCGAGAGCTGCAGGCAACAGATTGAGGTCCTCCTGATTTGTATTGCATGATGCCATCCACACTTAAGGGAACTGCAGCATTGCAGAGTGGTAGAAACAAAATGGGTTGGAATGCATCATATATCAGAGGAAACAAGTTGCAGTGTGAGATATTTGCCATTCTTATTTTGTGTGAAAAAGTAAAGGGAAAATCCTTTTGTGAGAATTGTAGCTGTTGTGGAAAAATCCCATCACTGCAATCTTAGTGGCTTTAAATGACCATGCACACAGTTCATTAGTCCCTTGAAACCTGAAAAAAAAACACATTTTCCAATATACCTGAGCCTCAATGATGAATTGAAAACAGCTCTATACACTTCACAGCTTTCTCCACGAACATCTGGCCAACACCTGTAACCGCCTCACTACATTTCTTCATTGCAATTCACGGAGCAAAGTCTTCATCTCAGGTTGCAGCAAAAGTCCAAAAGTTACTATGGAGAGTGGATAACAGCAGTACTCTGCTTTGTGACTTATCAGCAGAAAGACTGATGCCCGCTTTGATCTTTTATTGCAATGGTTTGCGCTTTTGCCCTCTCGGAGGTAAAATATCCATTTTTGGAATAAATCTGAGAAATAGTTGAACCTTTTCAGATTATTACTTTTTGGAGTATTGCCAATATTCCATTATAGAAAGGACACAGTGGGGCTTGTTTATGGACATGTTTTTTTCCCAGTTAAGTATTAGTTTTGGCTCCGTTGAAAGCCAGGCGTAATATCTCCAGCCAAGCTGCGTAGCTAATAAGACAGAGGTGCAGAGATAGCGTGCTTGGCTGTAACCTTTATGCTTCCCTTGATGACGTAGCCGGATCGATAAGTTAATAGCAAGCGCTGAAAATATAAGGGCAAGAAGTCACAGTCCACCTGCCTGTGACCTTTTAAAAAAAATCTGGGAATGCAGACTCTGAAAAGACCTCGATGCTACATGATGTCTTGAGCTTTGCTGCAATGCCATACAAAGCGCTCAGCAAAGCAGGAATGCGAAAGGACGCATCGGGCAAAAGTGGAACGACAACAAATGTTGCATCACAGCCTCCCTTGCTAAATGGACTTGTTTGTCTGCTGGGGTTCCTGTCAGGGGGTTTGATGTCATTAATATTTGATAGAGCGCAATGGAGGTAACCTTTAAGGCATCCCACTGCTGAATACTCCCAGGTGACCTTTTCTTTTTATCTGGACTTCTTTCTTCAGTAACTAAGTCATCCTGATGCTAGATGGACGAGGCGTGCCGCAATATGAGTCACACTTTCTTTAAAGGCCCGTTCCATTTTAGCTGAGGCTCTTATCTAGGATGACTTACAGTGGGTGAGTGTATAGGAGCTCACACCACGTTCACATTGGATTTACAGTAAATACGAGCTGCTGGCTGTACGAACACCTTCACATCGGTCTTCTAGTTGGACTGTAGGCTCTATGTCTATGAATTGCAGAAGTGTGTCAACACAGGTGGCACATATGGCAGCGAACCTACCAATGTCAGCAGTCAAAGGTAATGATGTTAATTGGATTGGTAGCAGAGTTTCTAATATTTACAGTTTAGTATGTCGTAGCAAACAATGCCTTTTACATTCATGTTGAGAAATGTTTGCTTTGAAATGTGAAACATTTGTTCTGTTATGAAGACTGGAGTCAAACTGAGCTGTGTTTTGATTCATGATGGGCTGCAAAGGTTCCCAAAAGTCACTCTTCAACGACACAGCAGAGACAGACGTTTGACCCCATACCAACTGGTGTGATCAGAATTACCGGTCCTCCTCCCACTCATCTATAAATATCTTGGTGTTGAACTTGATGACAAATGAAAGTTTGACGTTTGTGCAGCATCAAGATGCAGAAACAGGTCCATGTTCTCAGCAAGGTCAGGTCCTTTGATGTTGATCAGCTGGTACAGTCACCGTTCTACCAGTCCAAGTGTTCTCAGCTTGTGTCTGGTTTGTATTTTTGGACCTATGTGGAGACCTGTGTACACAAATTGAAGAGAGCAGTTCAATATGGCAGCAAAATTCAGTGGCAAGTTTGTATACAATACACATGGATAATGAAGGACAACAGCCACTGTGTGGGTGCAGCAGGAGAGGCAGCAGTAAACACACTGAGCAACTGTTTGGTTTAAGGTGCAGGTAGCCTCGACAGTAAGTTCCAGAAATTAAATGCACTTTTCATCACCCACAGCACTTTAACTGAGTGAGGGGAGGGGCGCTCTTTGGCTCATGATTTTAAGGAGTTGTACGATTGGATTCTTTGTTTCTCCCCATTTGTATTTTTTCTGATTCAAAACAGTTTTTTTTTTTACGTGGTGCTGCTGTCACCCGGATTTCCCTCCTAGGGATACTACAGGACTTAACTTTGACTCAACAGTGTTGGGCTCATAACCCATTACCCATTTCAGAAGGCCTAATATTAATTTACTTATTTGCTCCCTGAGAGCCATAACACTTTCCTACTTGTTATATTACTTTTCTGTTAGACTCCCTAAAAGGGTAATTGCTTTTTTTTATCTTCTAAATTCTGGATTACTCAATTCCCTCGCTCCCCCGTGATTGATCAGGGTAACCAAATAGTGCAGTGCAGCAGCGCAGTCAGAGGCAAGCATTTAAATAGCTACGTTTCCAAGAGCTTTATTCACATCCAGATACATTTTCTCTGTAGCCTGGAACTGTTGGGGTTGGGGGGGTGTTGCCAGAGTTTGGTGTTGTGATGCTGATAAAGCAGGTGCTGTGAGAGTTTTGACGTCATGTTATTTGTGATGGAAAGTTTTTTTGATATTTGTTTACTGTTAACAACAATTAATGCAACAATTTCCCTTTTGCTTGATAAAATCAAAGGAGAGGGAATTCGTCTTCATGTAGAAACTAACATTTTCTGTCATTTTGCATCAGGATGATGACTCTCATAGAAACAAATCAGGGGATATAATATCACTCTGATATTTACAGGGAGTCATCAGTGAAAAGTATATTGACTTATCTTTTTTTACTGGTTACTGTAATATTATTCCTGAAAATGAAATAATTAATAGTAAGTCATTGTTATTATACATGCATCGCCATGCATTTGTCAATTCAAAGTTTAGTTCATCAAATAGATTACAAATTGTATCTGTAAAAAGAAAATTGTGTTTCTTTTGGTGTCATAAGTGTCATGATGCTTTCAAGTTTTCAATTGTCTCCCTTCAACAAGCATATCAGTCTTGTTAAACAGGTCAATAGATGTTGCTCTTGACGCTTTATGAGAGTTAGAAGAAGAATGGGTATAAAGTAGCTCTGGGAGACACTGGATAATGATTTTATTTCATTCTCGGTGCAGTGTCCAGCAACACTCTGGGAGATTGTTCGGGGCGCGGATGTGTTTGTGCCATTGATCTTGGCCATCTGATAAGGAAGCCCAGCGACAGGCTGTTAACCTCAAACGGTGGGAGCATTAATCCATTTCAAAACATCCCGCTGCTTCTTGCTCTGCTCCGCTCGATTTCTCCCAGGCAGGTATACCAAGGACGGCACTAAACCACCGCGGTCTGGGCTCCACCTCGTAACTCAATTTTTTTTGGTTATTTTGATGTTTTTGCTTGAATTGTGTGCTCCTTTATAGGCAGAGTTTCATGAAAAACATTCAAAATGATGAACTTATCACAATGCACACTTTCTACAGTCCTGAAATCTAGATTTGTTTTTGAGTCTTCAAGGTTTTCGCCCAGCTGCAGCTACTGTCTATACTGGCAGCAGATACAATACAGAGTTACATAGACCTACAGCTTATGGGCTTCTGGGTTAACAGGTCAGGCTGTTTCTAATGTTTACTGGTGTGATGAGAAACTGCAGCTCTGAAAAACGTTTAGCTATGGGCGTGCCTGAAGAAATATACTAGATTGGGCACTAATAGATTTTGTTATTGGTAGTTGCGCAGAGGGAATTCAATCATTTAAGGGTGTGTTTCAGAAAGAGCTGAAGGTTAATGGGAAGTGCCTCAAGGCAAAATACTGGATGGCTTAACATCGAGGGATGGTTACTAATGAATTTTGAAGCTGATAGCTTCTTTGGGATTATTGTATGTCATTACAAGTGTATTTCATTTTCCACTACACAGGATCTGGTGTAACTATCTCTTATTAAACAGAGGTCAGCAGCTACGTAGAAACCTGCCTTGGATGTTGGAGGAAACCACATGAAGAAAAGCTCATTTCCCTCAAGCTCAAAGGGAATACTTGCAGTTTGCAACACTGGAATACTCCCCTCTCTCACCGTGAGATCTGTGGTTATGAGCAAAATGGTAAAAATCAATTCAGAGACATAAAATTAAGGGCAGTGTTTTTCAGGTCACTTGACTGATTACATGGTGCTGGAGAGAGATTGAGCGCCCGCTCAGCAGTGACATGTGGAGTCAATGGGAGATGAGAGGCCAGATGAGAAAAGCGTGATTTGTAGACAAATTGAAAGCCTCCCCAGATGAATGAACAACAAGATCTGCTATGGTCCAGAATAACACACGCTGGTTGAAAACAAAGCACCTTGCCCGATGTGGGGCTTGAGATGCCTGTATAACCTCTGATATAAGGTCATGAAGGAGGTTCAATACAGTCAGGGTGTCTTTGTGATAGCTGGCTTCATAAAACCTAACAAAGGCAATCCTGAAAACTGTTCTCATGAAGGAGCTTTGGGGGTGGTTTGTAACAAATAGCCAATCACAGGCAACGTGGACCGATCCAGAAGAAACTGTTATAATGAATAAATATGAGCAATACAGCAACATCATAATCACTGTTTCATAAGTGTTTGGTATAAAACGGTCACAAGGGAACCAACTGGGCTTATTATCAGTAGGTAGAAAGGTGAGTGGAGAGAGAGGTTTCTGCTGTGTATGAAAAAGTCTAAATCCTGCTAAATCTTTATTGCAGCATCCAGACAACGGCTACTGTGTATTCTCTGCCCCACCATTGCCATGTGCCTCTGCATGTAATGTGCAGATGAGTTATGCAGTAAATCAATACAAAAATAAGAGCGCCCTATCAATACCTGCACATTGAGGCTGGGAAAGGATTTTCTATGTCTGCCCTGTGTCCCCCCAGGGCTGCGGAGATGGGAATAGGCCTACGATCTATTGCAGCAATCTATCGCTCTTGGGAATCCTATGAAAATCTTCAGCGCACATATGCAGCAGTAAATTTCATTCATTATTGATAACTATTGGAACTAATATGAGCTCTTTTATAGCCAGAGTGGACAAATGGTCTCTAAACACCCTGGACCTTATTACCAGCTATTAATTCAATACAGTCCTAGTTATTTTTATGGCTTGTCTCATTCATTTCAATGAACCTGCAACAAAGGTTATTTGAAAAAAAAAAAAAAGACCAAGGGATCCTCAAGAAATGGAGATGCCATTTTTCAAGAGTTGATTGGTGAGTCACCGTGGTGATGGACCCTGCTTTAAAGGGAGCCACCATCATGAAACCAAACACAAGGGGTTAAGCCCAAAGGCAGCTTGTTAGCCCACTAATCTAACCATCACACAGGCCTTTGGTGTTGACTCATATCATCCAGACACCTCAGTCACAACACGTGGTGATATCTGACTAGCTGTTGTTGAAGTATACAGTTTCATTCAACTAATGGTCATAATATTGTAAAGAACTGAGAAAACATTTCATAACCAAAAGTATAAAGTCAGTCTATGGAAATCCATCTTTTGTTTTTTGTATTGTCCTGAAGTTGCATTGTTTCAAAGGAAGACACAAGTTGGAAAATCATTTGAAATCTGAAAATAATTGAAGCATTCAAAAGAAATGTGTTGTTGTAAGACTCTGTTTTCAGATCTGGCTGCATTGAAAGCAGCATATAAGACAACACACAAAAAGACCATTTGTGTCTCTTTTTCCATCGGCAGCTTGCAGCAGGACCTGACAACCATGTGTAATTATCGTACGCAGCATATGTACATCCCCCCCTTATCCTCTCGGTTCAATTGGCTTTTCTGGTTTTCAGTAAACCAGCGTCGGTAAGCAGGTTTACATGTAAACACTTGGAGCTCTTCCTCTTGGGCTCATTTTGAAGCAGGAAATTCCAACCGTTGTTTGAGGAGAAACTAAAGTGTACCTTTCTCCGAGCGGCAAAGCTTCCCACGTGTTTGAGTGAAGTCTCGTTTGCCTTCCGCTGACACCTATTTTCTGTGTGCTGTGGACAAGCTGGCCTGTTTGGCCATAACGATAGGGGTGTCTGAGCATAATGCAGTTTGACCCATTGCTAATGATGTCCTGACACTTGTTTAGCAGAGCGCTACGGTTGGATGGCTGGCATCTAATTGGAAGTGACAGGATAGCACCTGTAGCTAGCTCAGCTCAGGGCTTACCAGGAAATGTTATGGGTGAGTCTTTTTTTTTTTTTACTTTCTTTATCTGGGGGAAGTAACTATATACTTCTTCAGCAATGCCCTGTTTCACCCTCACACAGTTACACCCATTCACCCTTGAGAGCTCACCACTGGACAGCTCTGGTGGAGCAGTGAGGGGTGAAGCATCTTGCTCAAGGGCTCCCCGGTAGTAGCATTCACTTTTCCCACCAGCAACACTGGTCACAAGCCCACTTCTCTTAGTTAAAGCCATCCTATTCTCTTATTATTGAACTGGGTGCTGTAGGCGTCGGGAGGTCATGGAAAGTCAATTTGATGTTGTTTTGGTCCCTTGTGTTGCTCAGTGTTCTTTCATTGTGTTTTTTGTTGGATTTTGTTATGTGCAGTGCTCAGTCAGCCATCTGGGTCTTGTCTTTGTACCCCCTCTGACAAATATAAAGCTGAATACTCTGTAATGTTTGCCCATCATCAAACATCATCACATCCCTCCATGTTTTTTGAATAACCCTTCCTATCTTTTTACATTATGTTCTACTACTGCTCTGAAAACACAGAGGAGTTCTGCAGGGGAGAGTTTTGGCTTTCTCTAGCTTTCTGACACATCTGGTATATATTATGTGGTCAACTGAACGTGCACGCAGGCTCCAGCGTCAAGCCGGCTACATTATAAAGCAGCGCTTCCGGTCATAACTTTTAAAATAAAACCTTTATTGGCAAACGTGTCGATTAATACAAAGTACAGAAGTCAAAATAAAGAATGCATTTAAGGAGGAATATGTAATAAATGACAATACAATTATATTCATATTACAGTCATTTAGCAGACACTTTTATCCAAAGGTGATAGTTGACACTATGTGGGGATCGAACCCACGACCCTGAGAGTCTCACGCTCTACCGACTGAGCTGTCCAGGCCATCATATATATATATAGCCATACAGGGCCACTGGGTTACATTAGCTTTAAATAGACTATGGTTGTATTGGAAGGCATCATCACCTTACTGCCAGTCTTATTCTAGCTCTCTGTCATTTATTCTTTCCTTGTCTTTAACATGTTGGTTTTCATTGGCTTTCTCCTGGGCTATATGAAAAGAAGGCAGCAGTAATGTGGCTCCGTCATGGTGATCCATCCCAGGTACATCTATGAAGAAATTCAGATTATTATTTATTTCCACACCACTTAATTGAGTTTTATAAACATGGCCCATGTTTTGTTTGAAAGTCTGTTCAGTAAAGGAAGACAGAAGGAGTTAGGGTTACATCCTGGTTCTGAACAGATCTCTGTTCAGCATGTGATTGTTGGTACAGTTCAGTTTCTAAGCCTGTTGTTATTGATACTGGTGATTAGATCAGAGACATTGTGGTCTTAATGTAAGTGTAAAGGTGTTCAGACGGAGTCGTGGATCCACTAGAAGCTTTTCACTTTCAGTGAGAGTGAAGCAGATGTTTGTTGGGCAAATCCACTGGATTAGGCCAGAAATCTGCTCAGCTGTGGTGGGGAGCATGTCGAATCCGCAGGTGTTTCATCTCACAGCAAATCAAAATTTAGTAGGGGTCGACAGTCAAACGTTCATTATGGGAACCGCTAGCTAGCTAACAACTTAGCATTCAAAGAAATAGCAATACCATTAGCAATCTAAAGAAATATCTTTGTATGTTACGTACATTTGTGCAGTAAAAGTGATTCGTATCATAGTTTATTATCATTGTAAAGAAATAGATGTGGCAATGGACTATGTGTACAATATGTACCCTGTACAGTTTTGGTGAGTGGCAAATTAGTGTGAGAAAATGAAGCTGGGTGAAGTTGCAGTTGGGTAGAAAGTTTCCCTTGATCAATAACAGCAGTGAAGCAGTTGAAGGTGGTTCATACACATTTGTCCGTCGGTGCGGGTGACAGCACCTTTAAACATTTCTTTTCCTAGAAATCTCCATCTCTGCTGTAGCCGGCTCCATAAAGAACTTCATTTTTTTCCCTGTCTTTATCGCCCCTGCCCAGGCACCTCAAGGAGCTAAGAAGGAAAAGAAAAGACCCCATATATTTTCTTATCCTCATTAGGTGCTAGCAAAGAGCCCTTTTTTCTTGTGGCCCTCCCGCCTGCCTTTGTCTCTTAAATCTGTCTCCTGGCCAGGCACCGGGAGCTGTGATGGAGCTGGTGCCACACCGGGTGTGATCTTCTCTGGCGATATTGATGCTCTGAAAAAGGCACTTCAGTAGAAGGCAGGGAAATGGCATGTACTTTTTGAGCTCACAAGTCTGTGGCTTTGCAGTCACAGTCATCTTAATTTGGCAGAAATGGCTACTTATCAAAAAGTGTCATTTCTACTCAGATAGTTACCGTTTCTTTCCCATTTTTTTTTCCATTTCAAAAGCGCTACGGCTTGTCAGGCTTGCTATTTACTGTACAGTCACAGCCATCTTGGTAGTGTGGCGAGACATCAAAGGTGAAAGATTGAGGTGTTTATTATGTTTAAAGCTGCAGTAGGCAAGATTGGAATGTGAAAATACACCCAGCTTATCACCCTAAATCACAACTGAACCTCTTTACCACTTCCACCCCAACCAGCCACTAAGAAGAAAAAATGTAGGTCAGAGGAATGCAGCAAAAGCCACTTACAGAAACTCAAACTTCATCAACAGAAAATCCAAGGGAAAGGGAACAGATTAATTGCTCAGAGGGAGGCAAGTGTGCTGAAAAGAAAAGTAACCTTCGAGCCAAAACTAGAATGAACATCGGCGTTGCCTTTCCAAGATGGAAAGCACTCCAAGATTAGAAGGGGAAATGAGAAGCAATGCAGAGATGTCTCTTTGCCTTATTGTGATGTTGGACCAGCGCCGTTGCAAAACTGGTAATTTCCTGGTAGTCAGACAGGTAAACCTTTCACAGCTAATTCAAATAATGGCAAACTTGTCTGTCCTGTTGTCCTGCATGATGCTGTGGTTGTATGGCGTGCTATTTACGGTCACAGCGATCTCCATATGGCAGAGATTGGTGACCTAGCAGAAGGTCAAGGGGACTTTGTCATTGAACATAGAGCTTGGATTGCTTTTTCTTGCTTTTCTGTTTTTTTGTTTCTTCTTTATGTGAACGTTGGACTTGTTTCTTTTAATGATAGCAAAGTGCTTTGCTGACATGAGACTGACTCTGTGCACCATATCAGTTTGCCCACAGAGTCATCATGTTGTGTTGAGACTGTCAATACCGTAGATTAATGCATGGAGATAATAAGTGTGTGTGTCTGGTGAGGAGTTGCTGTTTTTTCCATTACAACCTTTGGTGTGGATGGTACCCATCCATCAGTTCAAAGAGCAGAATAACCAAGAGTGACATTCAATTACGGGATGCTAATGTGTGTTCTTTATTTATTTATTTGGGTTTCACCATTGATTTACTTCATTAACTATTTTGGACGCGAGCAGATTGCATTATTTCCAATAACGGACCATAATGACATATATTATTAGCAATAATGTTAATGGAACAAGCGAAGAGAGACTCCTCATCACTGTTGGATGGATGGCATGTCAATGACAATACATGGAACCAACAAAGGCTGAGGAAAATGGCTCCTGTAGATTAGTGTTAAAGATTTTCCTGAGACATCCATGGGATTTGTATTGCGATGTGCACTTGCATTGTGTTGTTCTGATGCATAATATGGCTTGTATTGTCCGCCTGTCACTGCAGAGAGCCTTTTCCACTTGCTGCCGTTGCAAATGAGACCTTGTTCTCAATTAAAATGCAATTAAGATTTTAATTAACAGAGAGAGCTGCCTGCTTTGACAGGAACCACTGAACTCAAGACCTGTGAAGGTAATTAAAAATATTTAGCTGGACCATGCAATGTCTGGCAGTCGTTTAGATTCTCATTTGAGGTTAAATGGTTTTCGTGATCTGGTCCATCTGTGGTGCTTTACCAACTCCAAAGTCAACATCTTCCACGGGAAATATTAATTTTTCTTGATGAACAACTGAATTTTGACTTCATAGGTTACATGAAAAATCGATCTGAACTAAAACAAGGCAGGATATCAACTTACACAGTAACTGTGACGGTCAATATGTCTCTGCACCGCCGCCACAGATTCCTGTACATGCACGGTACTTTTATTATGCTTGGCAAATAAAGTAAGTCAGATTCTGATTGTGCATCCGGCTTTCACTGTACGCATCATCATGCTGCAGTCGTATTGTTTTGAAGCGTAGCCTTCTTCAGAGAAACAAACATTTGGCAGATGGCGACGTGCAGAAGGTGGCCAAGGTCAACATCAGCCCAAACAAGCACATTATTATGGCACGATAAAACATCCTACTGAAACAGCTCTGGAAAGTGTTGAACTGAAATCAGAAGCATATGTAGGTCCTAACAATTATGACCTTCCGTTTTTATTGTTCTTACTTCTGTAAAATGCTCTTATGTTGTGTTTGGCTGTAAATCACTTAAAAAACTTATTTTTAGAAATGTGCTTTTATTATTATTTTGATCATTACTATTATTACTCTTGTCTTGTTTCCTAAGTAGTAAAGTTTTAGCTCTCCAAACATGAGGCAGTTGTTCCCTCCCTATGTTGAGTTGGGGTTCTCTCAGTGTCGTGTCCATTCTCCCCTCCGGCTCCATCTTCTCAGAGCTGTGAAGTTCATCTGTTGCCACGCTAATTGGACTGTAACAAACCGAGGAGCAGCAGATCTCTTGGCCTCTGCAGCCAAGTTGGACAAGAAGAACTTCCTTTCGTGTTAACGTCTGACGGGGTTGTGAATCTGACTGTGATTTGATCAAAGCCTCGGGCGACCGTCTCGTCTTCAGCCGGCGTGATTTTGTATTATAGGTATGAACAAGGTTGAGGCAACATTGACTGTATCAACACAGGAGTTGAGTGAGAATAGGAGACGGGTGTCTTATTCAGTGGC
The DNA here is from genome assembly GCA_900323365.1 of Monocentris japonica. Classification (NCBI taxonomy): domain Eukaryota; kingdom Metazoa; phylum Chordata; class Actinopteri; order Trachichthyiformes; family Monocentridae; genus Monocentris; species Monocentris japonica. The sequence goes on along the minus strand of OOFE01021349.1, from coordinate 1,136 downwards.
CCGAGAATGGACAATATGAAGAAAAAGATGAATTCTGATCAACTTATGAACGTTACTATGAAACAATAACCACTGTGATGTATTTACTACCTTTTATAAATGTTTGTTTATGTACATTAAAGGTACTATACATTGATACTTAAAGATCGCCACTGTTCTACTGCACAAAATGACCATAATAAATCTGCAGGGGTTTGGTGGTGCTGTTGATCAATACCAATGACCAGGGGCTGAACTCCTGTACTCTCATTTAGAACAAAACACTCTGATAGAGGTTGATAAAAGTCATAGATTACTTAGTGGATGTTCTTCAGATCAGACTTATTATTAGCTGGAGAAGTGACTCACTTGCATCTTGCATCACTCACAGCAGATCAATGTTGTGTTGAAACGTGTGGTGGAGACACGTTGCTAATCACACCGACAGACGGCTGGTTCAGTTGGAGAAAACACAAATACAACAATCTCTCGTGTGAAAACAAGTTCTTGAAAGGATCCCACAGCAGAGTTTATGGCCTGAAACCAGGAGGTGAGGCTGGATGACCACATACGCCGCTGATTTGCTTTTTGAACTCTTCAGTCAGGACGAGCTTGGTCCTCCGCTCCCGGTTATTATAGGAATGTATTGAAATAATTGGAGTAATGAATGTAAGAATGTTAAGCCCCTGTTCCCTGGCCCCTGGCCCCTGGCCCCTGAGCTGGAGGAGTGCACCATGAATAAAGAGAGCAGATCTCAGACTCCCAGGCAGCAACCAAGGCCGGCTCCATTAAAGAATGAAAAGGCAGGGCTCTTTTGTCGCGCCCAGATCTCCCCATTGTTGAAGAATCCCATTAAACGACAGGAGAAAGGTGACTTTTCCTTTCAGCGTGATGACACATGCAGGCACACGGAAGGAGGCCCCTGTCAGGTCAGAGATGGGGGCCACTGATGAGGCGGGCGAGGGGGTTCGGGCCCGAGAGGAAAGCAGTTATTGATTGACTGAGCCAGTGCTGCATCTCCCTCCCTCTGTCAATCACCCGCGGACCCTTTCTTCCCCGCTGACTTTTCTTCTGGCCACCGGTGATCGCCCATTTCCAGATCACTCTCCGCCGAGTGCCTGCCCTCATTTAACTTCATTACTGCGGGGCTGACAGCC
>OOFE01021348.1:0-13499 GCA_900323365.1 Monocentris japonica | reverse complement strand
TTTGACTTGTTTTTTAGATTTATATTTTTGACTTGTTTTTCTTCTGTTAAATGTTGCACCATCAGACCAAGGCAAATTCCTTGTATGTGTAAACTTACTTGGCAATTCTGATTCTGATTCTGATTCTGATGATGTATTTAACTGACAGCAGGCATCATTTTTTCAAATGTTTTTCAAATGTTTGCTAGTCTTAGTAGCAGTTGCACGTGTTCAGGGTCATCTGCTATAGTGAGTGCTTTACCTGTGACAGCATTGGTGTTAAGGTCCGTAAGGTTGGGAATTTACAGTTCATTGAGTCTGCTGTGTCTGTAAGGTTGATCAAGCTGAGTTTTGGGCCAGTTAAATAAGGCATTATCTGCTAGTAAAATCGCACTTGATTTAAAGGTAACCCCCCCCCCCTTAAAACAAGAGAAATCTGCTGCTGTAACTCTCTGTGTTTAAATATTAAAGCTACTCCACACACACAGCCTGTCAGGAGGAAAGAGTGCTGAGTAAGGATGAGCATCCCTTGGACACTCCTGGGGGAGACATAAAATAAAGGGGGCAGGGAGGGTAAAGATCTGCAATGGTATTACAGAAGTGCTAAAATGAAAGGCAAAGAAATACATAGTTTAAAATGTAAAGAAAAATGTATTTACCTGATGGTTTTCACCTTCAGTACTTCTGTGGTTGTTGAGAAGGTGAGTATACTACTGAGGGAAATGGCATCCTTTTCAAAATGTTATGTGTCGATCTCAGAGAACAAATACCTGAAATTCAATATTTATTTTTGCTTAAATATAGAAGAGCCAGTTTGCCAAGGGCTTAAGTTACCTACTTATTCTTCAAAGAGTGATGCTATTTATTATCATTTTTTTGCATCAATCATTTTGTAAACTCACTTTTTTCAAATAGGATATATCTCGCTATGGTTTATAATAAATTCACCTAAAAGAAGGTTTCAGTTGCAGTTGTTAAAAAAGTCAACTGTTTCCATGACTGGTCCTTTACATTAAAATCTGTATTAATGTTTGAGAAACGCTGAAATATTAATCAACTTAAATCTCAACAACAAATGGACAACACTGAAAGGTTTAGATTAAATTTCAACTGCATTGAGTATTTTATTAACCCTAATCCTAAAATCAGTTGCCATGGGGCAATGAGAGTGCAGCCACTGTGATATATTTATAAATAGAAATGTCAATGAAAAGAGGCCAGGCGATTGAGGCTACATCCGGTGCATGGCCCAATAGTGCCCATGATGTCTGTCTCTGGCTGTGTTGAATTCTTATGACTAGCCAGGGGATTATTTCCCAGTGCAGTCTGAAAATGGAATATGACAGTAATCAGAATGACATGGACACAGAGCAAATTCATATGTAGTCTAGTTGGTCAGTCTAGGATGGTTTAGAGGTTAATACAGCATTAGTAACCATGGTAATTTGTTCGGTATTGTACAGTGGTGGTGTTTAGCCAGACCTAGGTGTAGTTTGGATGTGGTGAATCATTGCATAATGGTCCCTTGGTACTCTTGTCTCGTTTGTGTCATTTTTGTCTGTGTGGACTATATTTTGTCGCTTTTGTTACTTAACCTGACCAACCAAATTACTTGTTTTTTTATCATAGGAGGTATATTCCAGTCGAGAATTTGAATTACAGAAATCATTTCTGGAGTCATGGGAACACTTTGTACTGATGTACAAAGCTACTATTACATGGACAGACCAACTTGACAGTTAAGTAAAAATGGAGGGATATTTTTTGTTAAAATAGTGAACATAATATTTGAAGATATATGCAGAATATTTTCTCAATTGAAGGTCCTGTGGTAGTACTGTATATTAGTACTAGTACATTGTAGTACACTTGGGACATTTTGTTAGATGGGTACAATAAATTCAGTCGCTCTGCTCCATATACCAGAGTTGCCTTGATAGCATTAGTAAATGTTAGCAGTTCACGGTTATTTTACTCGGCTCAGGACTCAGGATCTCTTAAACAGCAACTTACTGTAACTGACAGTAACCCTGAGAGTTTAGAAGCAATTTAGAAAGAACAGGTCATGAAAAGTACATAGATGCATCGTAGTATCGCACTATAATCACGTTATAAGAGATTATGACTTTTACCCTTGCAGATGGTAAGTATATCATTGCAGAGGATTGCTTGAATCCTACATGCACGTTATGATTGAACTTGCCGAAGCACAGGCTGATGACATTATGAACAATACATTTTGTGTTATGTAAGCCAACATACTGTATGTTGTCTGCTGGTCAAGTGCTAGCTTACATCACATTGGCAGGCACTGCTGGGTGACCAGAAAAAAACCCAACACCAACTCTAGATTACTAACAAGTCTATCTTCTTACGTTAGATAATGCTGGTTGCCTACGGGCACTTAACGTACTGTATGCTAACACGTTAGCATGTGCACAGGACAGACATATAGACCGGAGACACACAAGATGATTTTGGTGGTATTCCTATCCTAACATGGAAAAGTTGACCAAAGAGCCAATTTCCCAAATGATCAGTGTATTCCTTTTAGCTTCACTTTGTGTGTTAAGAAATGAAAGTCCACCCAAAAATGTCACTCAAATGACATTCCTATTATTACGTTGAACATTTAAGTCAAGAATTGCATACAAGCAAAATTCGCAAAATTCATTTCAAGAGACACTTTCCAGCTTGATGTCCTATTGAATGAATAGGACGCCAACTTTATGGATACCGACAGTGTCCATGTGACCCTCAGGGAAAACGGACACATTGTCTGCCACACAGCTTTCAGTAAAGCAGCTCCAGAGTTGCTTGAGTATTGGTTTCTCAGAATTCTAGCTTTGATAGAGAGTTGTTCATGTTCACAAATGTGGTTTGAACTGTCCACTATCATACGAGTAACACGTTAATTCTGTTTTAGGGTGAATTTATCCACTCTGTGGTTATTACACAGTGCCACCCTAGAGACACAAACACTGATATAAGCTCTATATCAAAAAGGGAAGCCGCTGTGTTTTATCAAAAAGCCACAAGTGTGCAATATAAAAGCAATTTGTTGATGGAATCAAAGTGGTCAATAATAATACATCAGAGCGCTAAAGTAATTTGACAGCTACTGTATAGCACAAGGCATTTAATTTCTGATACACTTGTTTGTTTCTCATGGGGTTCATGCCAAAACTGGCAGAATGTCAGTCCATGTCTCTTCAGAAAGGCCTGGCTTTGCTTTTCCTCTGATCTGAGTTTCCTTTGAGTGCGGATTTATTCCCTTTCCCCTCCCTTCCCAAATAAGCTTTCCCTATCAAACACTGCCATACTACCCCCTCACCCCCCCCAAACATCTGTTGCATCCGTCAGCTACATTAACACCAAGACAGTATGAGCACACTCTCACACATACACACACACACACACACACCGACACACATGACTTTTGGTGTCAAAAAAATATTTTCAGATCCAATTTGACACAGTTGAAGTAATTGAAGCAGGGTAAATATGTGTGAGTTTGGCCTTGTTTTTCATTTTTTCATTTTTGGAAAATGGCCGCATTTTCCAAAGGCTCGCGGCACATTTCTGGTGCATTTTTAGCTTTATTGTATCAAATGTTTTTTGTCTCAAATCGTCATCTCAGTATCTTTTAATCAATATTATGTCACCGCTCAGATTATGAAGGACACCATCCAACTCCTTCTGTGTGTGTGATTCTGTGTGTACGAGTGTGTGTGTATGTATGTGGGTACACATGCATGTGCATTTTTGTGGGCAGTGCATTACAATCAAGATATACATTCTCTCTCTCTGTCTCTCTCTCTCTTCTCGCACTCTCTCTCTCTCTCTCTTTCTTCTTTCTCTGTGTCTCTCTATCACACACACACACACACATAGGCTAGAATAGAATAACAAATCACTGAAAGCTAGTTCCCATCCACTGAAGACATTTCTTGCTACCACAGTAAAGCATTCAGCATCATTCAAGACAACACTCCACCACTGCATTATAGTTTCTTGCTTCTGCCACTAGGCGGCGCCAGAACTAGACCAGAACCACAAGGTCCCAAGAAGGTTTTTAGCTTCAAGGTGTACAACTAGTGTTCAGGATGGAGTCAAAGTTCGAGTCTGGTGTAGGACCTTTGGCGCTTGTCACCCCCCCCCTCCATCTCCCTTGATCTTTCCAGTGTCTCTTTACTGTCTAATATCAAATAAAGGCAAGAAATGCCCCAAAGTAATCTTTAAAACAAAACCATTGAGTTTTTTAAGCCTTTGATACTTTGATGTTGAAATTTCATTCAAACATCTCCTCTCCTCCAGAGGGTGTAAACGTGTGAATTGCATGCAGATTGGAATAGTTAAAAGAATAATTGTAACATGGTGGAGGATTGAACTAGATGAGCCGCAATCTGGCTCTTGATAGTGGTCTGTAGCAGTCTTCCCAAAATTCAACAAAGTCAAACAGCTGAAATGTGGTGACAGCATCGACCGGTCAATCATGACTTGACTGTTGCCAGGACAAACTGGTGCCAGGAGCGAAATATGGAACTATTTCTCTTGCACAGCCGACAAAGGGCAACCAACTTCAAAATCCCAGTGCAAAATTTGCTACAAAGGTTTCCAAGTCTATGTGGTAACACGAGTAACTCAAAGGCATTGTTCTGTGACATAGCTTGATGTTTCTTCTTGTATGCTGATATATTGTATTAGTAGCCCCTAAATTCTTTTTACATTAAACTTAGTAGAGGTATTGAAGTCTGGCCTGGACAGCTCAGTCGGTAGAGCATGAGACTCACAGTCTCAGGGTCGTGGGTTCGATCCCCACATAGTGTAAAAAAGCTGTAACTTGTAAGTCGCTTTGGATAAAAGCGTCTGCTAAATGACTGTAATGTAATGAAGTCAAAATTCTGTTATCATGAAAACACTGATGTAGACGGTATCCATGGAAATAGTGATACTCTAACTATTAATTTCAATGTTCTTAAACAATACCTGCTTTAAACATATGACATAATTTTCAGCTTGAAATTTAACACAGACACACACACGCACACACACATGCACACATGCACACATAGAGACGAAAACTCAAGAAATCATTTGAGAGCTGTTGGCATTTTAAGGAACCTACATTTTAAGAGTTGGATGTAGGATGCTGATTACCTTAACTACACTCATATAAACAAGTGTGGAGATGCTTCAACCGAGAAGCAAGTCTGAATCTATGCCTGTGTGAAGGAAGAACCCCAGAAAGAAGAGAATGCTCTTTCTGAGGCAAGTGAAAAAACTGTCCTGGGCTAGTTTTACTGGTAAATAATCAAAAGCATGCACTCCTATCACAGTCTGGATTTACGCTATCTCTGGACTTCTCCTCACCACAACTACTGTCTGTAAATCTACTGCTTTTCCTGCTTATTTACCAAGCTGTCACAACTTGCATTTAAGTCTGCAAAAGTCCTCAACCTCATAATTTATCTCATGCCGCTTATCAGTCTGGCTCTGTTCGCCATCAGGCTTGAGGCGGCAAAATCACTGAGTTGGTACATTGAGTGTCACTGTTACTACTGGATGACTTACCTAGCTACACAGCCCCTAACTGCCAAAGCAGTCTGTAATGTCTCTCTCTCTGTCTCTTTCTCTCATTTTGTCTCCCCACAGCCATTGTGTGTACTAGGAGAATGAGGAAAAGGAGGAACTGGAAACCTCAGGAGGGCCTAGGAAAGTTTCTCTGAAGTCTCAATGAACGCATCGGAGGAGAGCTTCTGTAGTGTTTGACTCAATGGCCAAGAAAGGGCGTACGAAGGGCGAGAAGCCCGAAGCGCTCATCTCTGCCCTACAGGCAGCCAATGAAGATCTCAGGTCCAAGCTGACTGACATTCAGATAGAGTTGCACCAAGAAAAATGCAAGGTATGGTATCAAAACACACATGGATGATCTGAAAACAGATGCCAGGCATGTAGCAATTCTGATTCTCAATTTCAATTCTTTTTCCTTCTGTTCATCCAGGGCAAAGTTAGCTTCTGTGGATTTGACAAGTTTGCCCTGAGCACTCAAAGTTTTTCAGGTCACTGTCAATGTAAACTAATTCAATTTGAACCCTAACGTGCCAACTTTAAGATCTACATTGCCAGGGCACTGCATATAATCCCTTGTCCTTCAACGTATTGTTAAAACAATATTTACAACAGCACATCTACAAAGTGGCATGTGACAATAAAACTATGGTTTGAATAAAAGTATGCGCCAAATTGTATAGAATATCGACACATTTCACCATCTCACGACACAATTTGTTTGTGTTTGTGCTCATGGGTAAATCCAACTAACACCATGGCTCCAGTGCTGGTCTGGAAATTTCTAGTTCTTGAAAAGTATGGGAGTTAGGACATTCTTTTTTATGGAAATGGAAAATTTGTTTTTCATTCGCAATTTTTCATTTTGCACTTTCTCTGAAGGTGAACAAGTTGGAGCGTGACAAAGTGCAGGAGGTGAAGCGAGTGCGAGAGCAGGAGCAACACCGCCACACAGCCACACTAACAGAACAGCGGGCCAAGTGGCATGAGGAAAAGCAGAAGGAGCTCCAGGCTCTCAGGGAAAACCTGACGCGGCAGCATGAGCAGGAGCTGGCGCGCCACGCCAAGATCAAAGACCAGGAGAACCAGAGGCTCAAGGCTGCGCTGAGTGCCATGCGTGATGGCAGTGGAGAGAAGGTGAGGTTGAGGAAAACAGTGGAGCTCGTGTTCGATTCAAGAAAATAGAGGCCTTGCAGTTGTTTCACAGATCTCTCAGCAGCCTCGGCTGGTGCCATCATAGAGGGCCATATAATTACCTGTGCGCAAATGATACAGCATCTTTATTGACAGATTTACAGTTTGAAACAGATGTACACCTGTGCATCGCTAGCAATTCACATGGCCGTTGTACAGATGGAATAACAAATGGACAGAAATGTGACCTGTAACATTCTGCAAAGCCATATGAACACCTTGCTGTTTCTCTTTCTCTTTAACTTTCTTCCTCTTCTCCTCACCCTCTTCCTCCAGGTGCGCACAGCACTGACCCTAGAAGCCAAGGAGGATGCACGTCGGTTCTTCGACCAAGAGAGAGTGAAGCTCCTACAGGAGATAGCGGAGCTTAAGACCACTAAGAAGCAGACGGACGAGGCTCTCAGCAACATGATCCAATCTGACAAGATGAAGGCCGGTGACCTGAGGGTGGAACACCAGCAGCACCAGGAGCAGATCTCCAAGATCAAGTGGGACTGTGAGAGGGACATCCGCAGACTGGTATGCACAATTGCTACTAGTAAATACAAATCAATTACCTCAGATATGACTGTGCAAAATATTAGCCACACAATTTTTGAGTGCGACCCATTTTTGCACAATTGTCCTAAGGCTTAAATTGTCAACTGTCAATAGTCCTGTCCTCATCTACACCTCCCCTTCATCACTGAAGTGGATTTAGTCAATGAAACCAATAAAAGTTCAAAGTTTTCACCTGAATTAATAAATCCACTCTTGTCAGTTTTGAGGATAGAGCAGGTGTCCCTTATATTTTGCACGCTCTGTGTAGTTATGACTTCCAATACAAATGAAAAACTATGAGTATATGACTATGAGTATAACATTCCAAATGTACAAAACTGCAAAACAATAGATCTGCAAATATATATTTTATGTGGAAATGATTGAATGTTGATATTCAATACTTGAAATGTCTTTGGACCTTTGATGATGCATGATTGAGGATAACCGCAGCAGGGTGACAGTGAATAAGGAGATCAACCTGAGAATCGGGGTTCAAGCCCCTGTGGCGGCAAGCATACACCCTGCTGAAGTGTCCTTGAGCAAGACACTGAAACCCTAGCAGCTCCAGGGTTGCTGTTCAGTAGCTGACCCCCTGACCTTGCTATGGAGGGGGGCAAGTGAAAAGAGAAATTCCCTTCAGGAATCCATAAAATATAGCATTATTTACTCTCCCTTCACTCTAGGTGGATGAAATCAAGTCTAAAGACCGCACCATCTTTGCTATGGAGAAGGAATTGGAGTCGACATCAGGTTTCTTACAGAAGCTGCAGCTGCAGAAGGATGCTCTGGATGAACAGCTGTTCCTTGTCAAGGAGGCCGAGTGTGGCCTGGGAAGCCCTAAAAGGGAGATCCCTGGGAGGGCTGGGGACGGGGCAGAGCACTGTGGCAGCCCAGTAAGTAAAAGGGGTAGCTCAGTCTGGGACTTACTTAAAGAACTTACTTTTTAATTACTTAGTTATTTGTGAAATTATGTTTCTACTTAAATACATACACCATTAGACAAACACACACACACACAGTCAGGCGCATGCCATACTAGCAGTACTATTTACAATAAATGGCATACAATAAATATTGGGTACTGTTCGGGTGAATAAATAGAACAAGAAAGGGCTGTAATTCCAATAAAGCTTCTTGAGGAATAATGCATGGGTTGAATGTCGTTGAGAGTTGCGCTACGTCTGAAGGTGAACCTTGTTTTGCCTGCTTCTTAAGACTTTTTTATATAGGAATTCTATGAATGAAATTGAGTTTCCTTTTAATTGTATTTAATCTAGTTAAGTGTAGACTCCTGCTTCTACATAATCTTTTCCTTTTGTTATACTTGTGTCAGGACATGAGGAGAAACCAGAGACGACTTGCTGAACTCAACTCGACTATACACAAATTGGAGGACCGCAACTCGCTGCTGGTGGATGAAAGGAATGAACTGGTATGACCAGAGAAATTTACATGGCTCTCTGTGGTCAAGAAACACACATAAGACCACAGTCTTTTCCTGTCTACCTGCTTCCACTTTTCCCCATATTTCCACCTCTCCTTTGTCTCTCCCAGCCTCTGTCTCCTTTCCTTTCCTTTGCTGTCTACCTTCCTATCCTCTATTTCTGTCTGTTTGAATTTACCCCTGTGTTACCCCTTTTCTCTCTGCCAGCTGAAGCGAGTGCGAGAGTCGGAGAAACAGTGCAAGCCTCTGCTGGACAAGAACAAGCTGCTGAATAAGAGGAACGACGATTTGACCCAGACTCTCCAGAGGCTGGAGGAGAAACTCAAGAGCCTTGCCAAGGAGAACCTTGAGATGGTCAGGACCTGACCTTTCTTTCTACACACACTGTTGCAACTGAATGGGGGAGGGAATAATAATAATAATAATGGACAAGACTACCCATCAGTTGTGTGTATGCACCTTAGTTGGCTATATTTTGGCTGTATTTGTGTTGAATAAATATATATACTGTATATATGAACCATTATTTGTTTTTCAATATAATTCTAGTATATTCAATTAGAAATGTACTTGTCCTATGACCCTACAAGGGAAGTGGAGAAGTAGCACTTTCCTGTCAGCATTAGCACCATGCTCTACCCATTCAACCACTTGGTTGGTCTTAGTTTATTACACTGCACGTGTCTGTGGGTACAAGGACAAATGAGATGATTGACGCTGTGATCTTATAGGTCTTCTTTGTGTGTTGTCTCTGACTGTAGAAGGAGAAAATCAGCCTCCACCCTCCGCTGAAGAAGCTGAAGTCTCTGAATGACCTGGACCAGGCCCATGATGACCAGGAGATAGCCTTTCTCAAGCTTCAGGTCCTGGAGCAACAAAGCATGATTGACGAGCTGACAAGAGTAAGTTCTTCTCTATGCTGAGGGTGCAAGTTTTCATTGTTTGTGATACTCTATGGATTTTTTTCAGTATCTAGCAGAGCAGGCACTTGGGGGTGATGGGGATCAAACCTGGGATCCTCAGACCATAAGCCAAGTATCATCATTTACTAAATCAACATTTAGTCAAGGTGTCATAGAAATAACAGCGATTCTCAACCAGTCGCCGGCCAAGTTGTTGTCACTGCTTCCAACCATGAATGGGAATGCTGCACTGTACCTTTAGCAAGAAAACAATTTCTGTGAGGGAATGTTCTCTATTTAACAGAACTGTGAAACAAAATACATTGATTTTGGACCAGGGAGGAAGGGAGGAGAGGGGGAAAAGGGAAGGAGGAGTTTTTACTGAGCTTTGAGGCAGCCTACACACAGAAAGAGGGTACAAACCACAGCACCACTGCTACTCTAAATCAAACCAGGCACCTTATGTAACAGTCGGCAAATGCAACATAGTGATATTCCAAATGTTGTGACATCAAAACCATGGCTAAATAACTATAAAACTCAGTCATTCAATTATCCCAAGTTACTCAATCAGAAAATGTTCTTGTTTCCATGTAGTGGCATGCACTGTGTTGTACAAAGAACTACTGGCTTGGGGAATGAGGATGTGGGAACGCTGAGGGCAGCCATAGGATAAGACAGTATTCCGTGGAAGGGAATGGAAAGATAATAAGTAAAATCATAATATATCACACTTCTCAAATAAAATGAAGTGAGCCACCAATCAGTGTCTGCACTGACCACAAGGCAGGACCTATGCTACAATGTGCTTAGTCACATGATGTATTCATTTGGGGGTGCCATGTGCAACTTGTTAAGCATATTACAGAGCAGAAGGCTATGATTTGTCACAGGGTCACAAAGTGTTTGTCGTTTGATGTTTTATATACTCATTTTCTAAGTAAGAGAAAGATGACTTACAAAACTTGTTATGTACTATACTATTTCTATACAGTCTGTTAATTCTTTTTCCATTTGTCTTCTTTCCAGGATAGAGAAAAACTTTTAAGAAAGAAGAGGCATAAACGAAGTTCCAGGCCAATAAAGGTAGAGGAAAAAAAGGTTTCTGGCTATTTCTCTTAAAATATCATAATAATGATTATTATGATATAACAACATAGAAAATATATATATTTTTAGAATGATTCTCAGACAGTGGAGCATTTTATCTATGTGTATATGTTCTTGATGAGTAGTGGAGCAACTTAAAAGTCAATTGTGGTGGAAATACTTTCCAGCACTTCCAACAGTGAATATATGCTTCAATCATATGAGCTGGATTCCAGGCAAAATGACATGTGTACATGGTGTACCCATAGCCTGCTGAGCCAACAAGATGCCCTGACAGCCCTTTTTAAAGCCTTATGTAACATAGTGATTGTTTCTAAGCTGATGGCTTGAGATGTAGCTAACCAAGCTGGTGAATCCTGTAGAAGTAAAACGATTCACTCTCTGACTCTCTGGAGGGAGGACAGAATCACAAGTTTATATTGATAAGGACATCTGTCATTAGATGATCATTAGATCTCCTCCACAGAGGCATATTGTGCTACTCTAATGCGAGGTTACATCAAATAAGGATATCTGTCATCAGACATCTGTCATTAAAGCGATCTGTAAATCTTCAACCTTCTGCAGAGACACATCGTAGTAGACACCTTCTTTGGCTATGATGAGGAGTCTATGGACTCAGAGACGTCCTCAGTGGCTTCGTTTCGGATGGACCGAACCCCTGCCACTCCTGACGAAGATCTGGATAAGGTGAGAATTTGTGTTTGAGTTTATCTCCCGTCATCGTGCCTTTTGAGCGTCACAAAGACCGATACGCCATTAAGACTTATCAAGAATTAAACCGTGGAAGAATAATATCAAGAATAGGACTGTAAACCTTGGTTCTCAGTCTGGCATTGTTATTTTAAAAAGTTTGTTTTGAATTTTGAATGATTCATTTGTAGTTTCCTGACTTCTCATGGTTGCTCCCCCTTGTCTTGCTCATTGAGTGACTGGTATGCTGGTTATTCATCAAGAATCAAAGTGAAGACATTGTTCACCATCAGTCAGCTTAGGAGGCATAACTCAGACAATGAGATTTTCAAATCCAGTATGATGATCTGTAACCATGCTTCACTCTAGTCTGGCTATTTGTTTTATTGAATCATTTAATACGTTACTCACCCTAACCCTAACCCTCTCCATCAAACCCATGCATTTGCAACCAGGTAGGCAGTACCAAAGCAACCTTAACCTTTGACCCCTAACCTGTGTATGTCAAACAAGGGTCTGGCCAACGAGGAGTCGGAGCTGCGTTTCCGGCAGCTGACCAGGGAGTACCAGGCTTTACAGCGAGCCTACGCCCTGCTGCAGGAGCAGAAGGGAGGCATACTGGATGCAGAGATGGAAGCCAAGGTACAATAGTGTGGTAGAAACAATATTTTTCTTTCTCATCTAGACAGTTAAAGTTAATGACACCTCAACAAGCAGGGCACTGAACCCATTGTGGTTTTGGCATGGAAATTCTGGTGGGGCCATAACAATGATGATCAATTCCAACACTGCAAGAGACTAAAACACACAAACACGACACACACACACCTTCCACAACAACAGCTGACATTTGAGAATCAAGTCAAAAGATCACTGCAGAAGATCACAAAACAGAAAAAAACAGAAAAAACAATATATCATGATGAAAGTAGCTTTTTTTCTAATTACTAAGTGGCTGGAGCTGGCCATACGTAGGTATAGTACAAATCAAAGGTGCATTTTTGTGAGACACTTTTTTGGCACACTGATACATCAGGTGGATTTTTACATACTGCGGCTTGAAGGCCTTGTTGTTGCTTTGCTGTTGTTTTAGGCTCAGGAGCAGCTCCATGCAGACGTTCTCAGGTATAAGGCCAAAATAGAGGACTTGGAGAAGGAACTGACCATGAAAGGACAGGTAGAGAGCTCACACTCACACACAACCACACTCACACACACACAGAAATCCTACCAACACACTCTTCAAGGAAGTTATTTTAGAGAGAGCAAGTCAGTGAGTGAGTGACTGGTTGGGTGAGTTTGTCTTTTTTCTTTCATGCAGCCAGCAACCTGAAGCTTGTAACAAGGATATTACAGTTTTTTACGATTGCTTAAGCACAATTTTGAAAACAGGGCTAATTTTCTCAAAACACTTAACACAATTCACAAAACCACATGCCCAAAGTGCAAAACACCTCATATATCCTGCAAAATGAAGCACTGCATTCAAAACTACATATCAACACCAAATGGCACACACTTCATTCATATTATCAGATTTTTGTCCAACCAACTACACACTGTTGTGCTCAATCAAAAGCACTTTCATCTTTGGTGGGCTTTGTCATAATACAGTTTTTTTACGATTGCTTAAGCATGATTTTGAAAACAGGGCTCATTTTGTCAAAACACTACACATAATTCAAACAACCACACACACAAGTACCAGAACACCTCAGATCTTCTGCAAAATGAAACACTTCATTCAAAACTATACAATAATTTATAAAAACCCAATTTTGTCACCATTTGGCACACACATGGTTCATACGATCTGATTCTGTTTGAACCAGTTACACACTGCTGTGCTCAATCTAAAACACTTTTAACATCTCTCCTTTTCTAATGATATAGTCTGGGTTTGATTTGTTCAGAGTTAGTGTTAGAGTAAAGTACATGGACATATTGACCAAACACAACACACAAGACCAGTACTGCACACTGATGAAAAGATTTATTTCTCTCCACATTGTATCAGTCAATACATCCATGCATTTCCAAAGGTTGCGTTTTGCACTGACAAT
>OOFE01021345.1:0-17365 GCA_900323365.1 Monocentris japonica | reverse complement strand
ATTGATGGCATGCTGCTTTGTTGGGTTTGTATGTGTTAAGCATAGTACCACAGGTACTTCAGCTTTTGAAACACATCAATGCCCTCCTGTTCACCTCCTGTTGCTTTAGCCCAAATGCAGCTTGATTTAAGTAGACACACACCCACAAACACACACACACACACACACACAGTGAGGCGCCATGGTGTTTGATCTTCAGTATTCTCCAGGGCATTATGTTTGTTTGGTTACCTCGAGGTTTTGTCACAGTTTGTATTCAACATTATTCATGAAGGGCTATTTCCTGAGCATGGCTTGAAGCTTGACAAGGATTTAGACAGTACACACACACACACACACACACATACACAGAGGCACATGCACTTTCGAGCTCAACCACACATGCATCCGCTTAACCAAAGTCACTTGTCGAAATAGATCTCTGCAATATCAACCTGCACACAAATGTATCAATGTGACTCTCATGCCGGCCCGGACAGCCCAGTCAGTAGAGCATGAGAGTCTCAGGGCCGTGGGTTCCATCCCCACATCCTGTCAACTATCACCTTTGTAAGTCGCTTTGGATAAAGGTGTCCGCTAAATGAATGTAATGTAAATGTAATGTGGCCAACAGCATTGTTTTTTTTAAATGAAACAAGCAAAACCTTATGAGACTAAAGTAAGTTTAAGTAACCTTGGCACTGAAAAATATGCCACTATGAGCTGAAAGGTTGCACTGGTTGATTGGCCGTTTTCCTGTTGTGTTGAGTGGATTCATAACCTAGTTGGTGCCCCCAGGTAGGAGAGTTTTAGGTGAGGAGACAAGGATACCCTCCCAGTCACGTGACGAGAAAACACCGCCAGCGGCAGAATATACTGCTGTAGTCGAGCACATATGTAGATGGTGGCAGTGACAAAACAAATCTGCCCCTAAAAATGACAGATTGACTGAGAAGAGGAGCAGCACTGCCACTGAAAACAGGGTTCGACAATAAGGAGTGCCTGATGGCCCGGGGCCACTAAGCACTTGAAACGGGCCAGTGAAAACGGGCCCCGAAAAATGTTTCTGGTCCTACTATTCTTCACCCAGTGATAAGCATGATAAGCACTGCTCTGTCACTGGGCCACACCTTTCTGTTGTACATATTCTGACCAATCAGATTTGACTTGACCTCAGCGTGTGGAACTAGTGTGTAGTGGACATGGCAACAGCAACTTCAAACTAAAAGACATTTTTTGTCATGCTGGAAGCAACAGTTTTGGGTGGAAAATGAAAAATCAATCCACGCAGTGTTTTGCAACGTGTGTCGGCGATTTCCGAATAAAGCGGAGGAGGGTCATTTTATAAGGAAATAGCGTGAATAAACCCTCAATGCCACGATAACAACCGACAGCATGTGTGCTTGCAAAGAGAGTTGTTGACAACCCATCATGAGGCCCATTTAATTTATTAGCAAGGCGGATGAATGAAGAGACGTACCGGCGACTAGAAATGCCAATTAACACAGCATTTCACCCTGTGAAAAACTAACAGCTCTTTGTCGCTTACAAAAACGCTATAACCTTGTTGACAGACAGACAGAGAGGGAGACAGACATTCAGACAAAGTTGAATGTTAATACTGTAGCAAGGTTTCATGCAAGCCACCCAATGTCTTATCAACAACTGTAGCTATAGAGGGTGAGGTTATAATGCTGAACTGAATTTCCCCTCCAGTTTTGGTTTTTGTTATGTTTCTCCAATGCTGGTTATGTTTACTTAAAAGCCCATCGGTGGAAGAGCAAGTGGAAGAGAATCCAACATTTTCATACCTTCATTAACTTTATTTTTTCCATATTCTGTAATTTATAAACTGATAAAACTAGCACAAACTCTGTCCAGCCGGTACATCACCACATGAGCCCTTAAACAAGTGCACCCAATGAGATCTTAGTGGAGTGAAGCTGATGGTTTCTGTAACAAGCCACTTCAGACAATCAACAGGCCTATTAATCTCCGTCTGATTCAAGCTCTCCTGTTTCAACAGTAGAGATTATGCTCATCGATCACCTGGGACACACTCACACACGCACATGCTGACACACACGGATGCCTAACTCTACACAAATAAGCCAATATTCACAAATACACAAGCACATACACATGCATGTCCTGAGAGAGTGCAAGTGGACACACTCACTTCTAAAGATAACACACACTCTTGCGTGGAAAGTAAACCTATATCTGCCATTCCTCCTCTCTCTGGGTAACGGTACATCAGTCCCATAACGCTTAGGATGGGAAAGTTAATCACAGTAATCATGAGAGGAGATATTGATCTATGACTC
Source organism: Monocentris japonica (assembly GCA_900323365.1). Taxonomy (NCBI): domain Eukaryota; kingdom Metazoa; phylum Chordata; class Actinopteri; order Trachichthyiformes; family Monocentridae; genus Monocentris; species Monocentris japonica. Next base: position 15,059 of record OOFE01021345.1, on the reverse strand, counting down.
TCTGTGACTCTTCTTCTTCTTCTCTCTCTCTCCGTCTCTCTCTGTCTTGTTCCCTTCAAGTCTTGTTAAAATGCTCCCAACGAGGGTGGGGTATTGATTGAAATACAATGGTTTGTGTAAGTGTGTGTGGACGCACACGCACACACAGGTACACATGTAAGCAGCACCCAATCTGCAGGCAAGTCCTCATTCTCTGTGCACATTTTAAGTGATTCAGGAATAGTTGGTAGTAATTGCTGTTAATGGTGCCTGTCTATTGACAAAGACAGACTTAATGGGGGGGTGACAAGAAGGACAGAGGAGATAATTAACTCAGAGATAATAGATAATCATTCCTCGTAATGGTGTATGGTAATCATTAAACAGAGGTCAAAACTTGCAAGAATCTAAAAAAGAGTGAGCACAATTTAATTCTCTCTTCTTCAATCTTTTTTTAGTTACTTCACTTTAACCTTTAAACAGATTTGATAGCTTCTACAGGGAACTGTTTCTGTTTTTCATTTAATTTTCATTTAAATCTTCTTTAAAGATCAAGATGAGTTACATCTGAGAATCAATATTTGTCAATCTTCAGACCGTGTTTGAAAAGGGTACACATAAATACAGATAAAGTAGACTGACGAAGGCTGCCTTGCTCGATGGACACGCCGCTTGCTTTTGAAAGTTTGACATGTGAATCACATTACAATTTGCAAAGAGTATGCTATTTTGAGCCTGTTCAAGCGATTGTCTCTATAACAAGTTCAACTCTAAACAATGTTGATTCAATCACTCTTGAAAGATAATGAAGTTTTACAGGATACCTTGTGCACTTTCTCCCACACTTTGCTGGTTCAATGCTGTGACTCATGCAATTAAAAGCTGAAAGCAGAGAGAGGCCTGTTACTGTGTTCTAGGGAAAGGACACCATTAAGAGCGTGGTTTGGCACTGGAGGGGATGAAGGTATACCATGAAAGCCTGTTATTAGGTGCTTTGTGTTGGATCCATCCATCCTTTCCCCTGACATCCATCTCCCTCTCTCTTAGCAACAACAGCCCCAGCCCAGTATCAAATGAGCAGCATAAATAAATCATAACTGGTTCAGATGTTACAGTTATGATGCAATGGTTGTGTCTGTCTTCTCTCATCTTCCTGTCATCCTGACACACACACACACACACAAACAGAATACTGCTTATTATGTACGAGACATTTCAATGGGAGTAGCGTCAAGTGTGTACAAGCATACTGTAATGCTTTCCCTTTCATACTATGCTAAGTTTGTTTCATCATTATTGAGTGTTATTCCAGGATGATGTCTTTTATTCAACTGATTAATATAAATAAACACAGGAGAAATAAATCAAATGATGAGTGAAGAAGAAAAAACAAAAAAGTAGAGCATGAGAGGGAACTGAAGCTTTTTGTCAGACACACATACATACACACAAACACACACCTACCGACACACAAGTACACACTCACACGCAGCTTACAGGGTTGAGGATTCTCAGGAGAAACAGGATGGCCTTGAACTATATAGTCTGTTTATAACATTTCTTCTTTTCATATGGGGCTTGTCCCTGTACATTGCTCTTGCAACTGTTACAGTCAACTATGGCATTATTGCAAGCAAACATGGAATGGAATTTGAATGTAAGTCAATCAAAACCCCTTGTCATGTATTATGTGTCATATACTGTCTGGGAACAGGAAATTGCTGGAGGCTAAAGTGAAAGTGTTCCATTATAAATTAATTTCAACATGATCAGCTTAGTACAGCAATGCTGCCTGGAGGAGTATCAATCTACTCAACATCTATTAAATAAAATACAGATAAGAACTGATATATATGTATACTGTATGTGTATACGTTACGGTAAATGTGGGAAAATGCTAAATGTCTACATTTCCCGGTAAATTTCCTGATAAATGTAGACACTTCCTAACTCCGTGGTAAATGTGGACATTTCCCAGCAGGGTGGTAAATGTAAACATTTCCCGGTTAATGTGAGTGTAAAATGCTGTCACAAATAGCGCAAGGCTCTCTCTCTTTCAGTGTCCTGCTGGCTGCATTTCTGTAACATGTTGCGCATGCTGCTGTCCATTGCTATAGTTCTGCACCTGAGGGTCTTTTGATGAATTGATTTACATTAGGATATCGACTGAAAAGTATTTGTTGTAGCAGAGCCTTATTAACAGGTTATTGGCCTCATGGAGGTATGTTACACTACATTCTTTAAAATCACATTTAAAATATTTATTTGACAGGCAAGTGCATTTTGGCATCCACATCTTTTTACATATGGATGGAAATGAGTTGTGTAGGCTACTGCATCCACTATTGGGACTAAAATAAAATCAATCAGACATCAATTTATTGGACTATTGCGCTATTTATGACAGCATTTTACACTCACATTAACCGGGAGATGTATACATTTATCAGATTTACCTTGGAAAATGTGTACATTTACCATTTTCCCACATTTACCGTAACATATATATTATTATAGCTGCAAGCAGCAATTAAGGGGCCATACATGGTAGATATAGTAGTTGTGGTAGTAGTCATAGGCAGAGTAGCTGTTGTAGTGGGTAGTAGTTCAATTGGGAAATGGGGTGGGCTTCAGGCATCACCCATCACCAACCAACCCGCTCGTCAGTCCAACGGCTAAAAAGTTCTGAAGTATTAAAAAACGTCCAATCAGGAAAGGGCGTGGGGCATCAGAGATTCGCCAATTAACAAATTAACCTATCCTGAGCTCAATGAGCTGTCCCCCAGCTCTCTACTACAAATGATAAAAACAAATTATGAAAAAAAAGGATGAGTGAAAAAATTCTTTGCGACAGATAGCCTTCTACTGAATCCAAAGAGACACCCCCAAACCTCTGTGACAAATTTGTTATGGGGGTCTGTAGCAAGCTCGCTACAACCGGGGCCGCAACAGACAGAGACACTGGCAGGAGTAGAGAGTTCATGGGCCCGCAGGCCGCTTTATTTGCACATAAGCGCAACATAGGATGACCCGATCTTGACGGACGCCTTTCAGCGGCGTCTCTCTTGCCCGGCGCACCTTCTGTCCACCCCAGCAGGTCAGCCGCAGAGCTCCAAAGCTGCCAGTCTCCACGGCACTTTACAGCTCCAACCTGACTGGCCAGCTCTCCAGGTCTGCCCCTGGCTGCATCCTCCGGGACAGGTCGGTCACCACTGCTGGACTCGCTCACTCTCTCCATACTGCCAACAGTTCGACTCGACCCTCTCAATCTCCTGTCAAACTCACTCACTCACAGGTTAAAAGGACCTGGCTGGAATCGGCCTCAATTGGCCACAACCGGTGATGGATACAGGAAGAACCAGCCCACTAGCTCAATTCTCTCCTGAATCCAATCTACGCCTCACCCACACATTCCACCCAGTCTATCACAGGGTCAAGGAATGGCCAATCAGCAAAAGGGGCGGAGTTTCCGGGCATCACTCATAGATAGATGGCACTCTCCTTAGCCTAATGAGATGTCTACCAACTCTCTGACAAATTATTCAAACAATGGCCAAGGGGGCAGGGATTAGGGGCACCGGCCCCTAATGAGCCATTCTCAAATGAGCCATTCTCGAATTCTCTGACTATAACTTGATAAAGTATGAAGGATTATAGAACAGCCAATCAGGAAAGAGGGAATTGGACTAAACGGACTTTGATACAAACCCAACAAACTTCCACAGGCCGTCTCCGAGCCTTCCAACCATGCTGTTTGCCATATCTAAATCTCTTCTGCTTGTTTGCCTAATCAACTCGGTCTTCCCACGGGACAGTAAGCTCAATAAAATAAACTATTTTCCGTGCCTCTGACCTCATCAGCAAGTCTGGTCTTAAGCTAGTGTTTACTATCTCCATTGGCACAGTCAACTGTTCAAAGACATCTACCTTCATTCTCCAAACTTTGCCCACTCCTGAGTACCCCATATCAAGTCTTTTGTCCCTCACATACAAAGCCAATTTGTTTTTTCCCCCTATTGACAGCTGAATAAGTCACAATTCATTTATCCTCAATTGCTGCTGCTGCCAAACAAATTTACAAATTTTGTAGTAAAACATTTTTTTGCATCCAGTTGCTCAACAGTTAATGTATAGGGTCCAACTAATTTAAAGGAATTTACCAACACGCAGGATTTGATGTTAAAATCCTTTTTTTCCATAATCCAGGGTGAGCATTCACAAAGAAGCCCAATTCAGATGTCAGAAAGAATCATGCACTAACACATAAATGGTGACTATAGGACATCAGGCCACACCGCCATAAATCTACAGGACCATCACACGGGTAGCACCATTCACTAGCCACCTAATCTAAATGCTACAGGGTTGTGTGGCTGAGTGTGGGTATGACACTGTGGTTATCAAGTGGGCACCTCCCACCACAGATGTTCTGTTGATTTAAGCCCAAAACACCTGTGGGAGGCTCAGCCACCCCCTTCACCACCCACTCTCAACACCAAATACAACTAAAAACTGCTTACACTACCCTGTGCCTATGCTTAGGCTTATCCTTCATTCCCAATATTACTCAATCATTTCTGCTTGCTTTTGATTTCAACAACAATAAGCTAATGGGACAGCTGACTCTGTTGACTTGAAGATGGCCCAACTCAGCAGTTCAGAAGCCAAATTGTACCAACAATCATAGGCTAAAGAGATAGTTGATTCTGACGGCTTGAAGGCAGCCCACTCAGAACATCAGAAACAGAATTGTATCAATAAACGATTTTCATATCTTTCCAAGTTTCATAAGTCCTAGTCATAAGATGGTATATACTAGCAACCAAGATCAGCTAGCACGCTACAGACAAACAAAAGCTAACAAGCCAACATGTCAACATTCTAAAGAATCAATATACCACCAACCATGCTACTATCAAACAATCTATCAAATAGCATGCTACACACACAGGCTGGCAAGCCGGCATAGCAACAGGTCAATACCCATCACTAGCATGACATTGTTATTAAACAATGACAGCTAACATGCTACAAACCCATAGGAAAGCAATATCCAAGAAGAGATCTTATATTTCTACCTTTTATTCTTCCTAGACACAAATGAGCTCTTTTTAACACTAAGATGAGACTGAATGCATTTTCTCCTATTTCTCAAATTCAACTCAAGAGAAACAACCACATATAAGCTCATGTTTATCTCACTCTGATCAAAACAAGAGATCTCCAAATGTTCTAATGTAAGTTTCATTTAACTCTCCCAAATATGTCTCCAAGCATGAGCCCATTAGATTAGAGAAAGATCTCAAAGAAAACTCAATACTCACATACTGCTGCATTGGAGCCATGGGGGCAGCAACCAGCAGCGTTACCATTATCACGTTAGCGTCTTCAAATTTATCTCATGAAGTCTGAGCAATTTATTCTTTGTTATCTCCTCCTTAGGGGTTTTAGTAGAAACATTTCAAATGTAGGTGATCACAAAATGAAATCACAAAATTGAGCTCTTCCCTACTTGAGGAAAAGAGATTTTTCCTCTGGGAACAAACAAGAGCTAACAAGCGAGCTGTAGCCAACTTGCTACTATATCGGGTCGCGACAGAGGCAGAGACCGGGGGTTTTTGGGGCAGAGCGGCAACGTTGACTTTATTACAGGAACAGAATTTCGAACACAATTAATACAGGGCTTCCTTGCCCTCCTCCGCTCACTGCGGGGTTCAGTCTCTCTCTCTCTCTGTGTGACACGCTCTCCTCGCGTGTCCCTGCTCACTGAAAACACACACACAGAACAAACATATTAGTCCCGGTGTCGGGGCAGGGCAAACCCGCCTGCCAGCCCGACTCCGCCCCCCGCACCCAGCCAACGGCCCAACCACACCCCCCAGTCTGCCACACCAACATTTATAGCTGCTAAGAAATCAATGTACCAGCATGTACTTCAAAGAAAAAAATACCCTCTGATTCAGGTTCAGGCCCTATAACACTCAAGAGTACCTACATTAGGTGCTTTGTACCCCCAGTTAGTGTGATTACTTTTCTGCCAGATCCAACGACTGGCACCCATTGCTGCATCAGACATGTCCTTTACTGCCTGCTTTAGGCTCCGTCAGTGAATGCCTAATTCACCTAGTTGTCTTAAAGTTGACTTGGCTACAAAACCTAAAGGGTCTCTCCACCACACTTAAAACTGGAACAACTCCAGTCACATTCTCTGGGGTTTGTCTGAAGTCATTCCAGGGAATGTCGGAAAACACTAACTGAAGAAGTAGACGAGGCAGGTTGAGGGAAAGTGTATACAGCAAAAAGGTAAATTACAACACTTAATCACAAAATAACTCCTGCATTGAACATCACAGATTGAGGATACATAACAGTGTAAGGTAAGCCTGAGGGAGCAGTTTTCCTTTAATTCACTTGGCTTGACTGAGAGGTACAGTACATCTGGGTATCGTCAACATAACAATGGAAGGAGATGCTATGATGCCTTATTAAGTGACTCAGAGAAAGCATATACTGGAAGAATTGAGCCTTATGGCACACCACAGATGATCAAGGACTATGAGGAGCTATCAGTGGACAGAAGGAATTTCCTATCAGTCAAATTGGAAGAGAACCTGTCTAGGACAGACCCTGGAATAACCAACCCACTGCCTCAATCTATCAATGAGGATACCATGGTTTTCAGTATCAAATGCAGCACTAATACTGAACACCCGCTTGCATTGGAATCCATCAGAATATCATGGTAGTTTTGAGAGCTGCCAGTTTCACCTGTAGTGAGTCCAAGAATTTCTCAGTCTCTTTAATTCGGTACACTGTAGGAATTCGACCCTCGAGCTTGGTGATCATTTGCGTTAGGCTCAAACAGCCCAGACACTTAGGTAGAGAAAGCGTAGAGGGCACAACTCAGTCCAGGGCTGAAAACTAAAGTTTTTAGCAGTTGGCAGCAGGCCACTGAAAGTTAAGAACAATAAAGGTGGAAAAAAATTAGGACAATTTCATCATTGTGAGTGAGTAAATATGAATTGAGGGTCAGTGTGCAACTCTAGTTAAAGATGCACAGCAGAAGTGATGTAGATGTAATGGCCTCATACAATTTTGCATTTAGTGTCTATGGCACATATGACAAAGAAAATTGCAGAAATGGGAGAAGCACCTAAAAACCTTAAAAATACCATTGAATTCTGTTTGGTACACAAACCCAGCATCCGTTTCCCCAACCTCCCCCCCATCTATCTCACTGCTCTACTTTAGAAGTGGGTTAGTTGGGCTCTGTGTTCTACTGTTCCTTTGTAGAAAGTCTCTGTTCTGATCTTCTGTCACAGCCCCGGGGCCAAATGCAGCTGTGATGGACACAAATCCATCAGACAGCTTTGCCCACACGTTCCCTACAGCCTTCCCAAAACCATTCCCAGAAGCTTTCCTGGGGACTACTCAAAGCTCTTCCTGGGGCAACACAGTGCAGATGCATGTGGAGACACACATATGAGCACACCCATACTCACAGAGAGATACAGACTGGCAGACAGTAGTGAACATAGAACACACACACACTAAAACACACAGACACACTCACACAGCTTTCCTGAGGCTTGGAGTGGACAAGCAACTGAGTGGCCGCAGGGACGATGCCCTGGCAACCACAAACACACACACACACACAAAGAGCACGTATGTGGCTAACAGATGGTTGGGTTGGGGTGTGAGTCCCCAGGGTTTGTCTATTCAGTACCTGCAGCATGTGGAGAACCCCAGGGCTACGAGAGAGGGAAGGAAAGATTCAGTAAATGGGGCAGGGGGCTCAGAGACAAACAGATTGACAGACAAACAGGCAAACTGAAATTTCTCTAAGGTAAAATAGAAAGGTGACATGACATGAGAAGTTTGATACAATACCCTGTATCTATTGGATCTATTGAAATGATCATAATCTTGACCATCAGAGCTAAGCTCAAGCTGTTTGCCTTCACACACACTCACACAGATAAACAGAATGGAAAATTCCACAATTCCACTTTCTGTTCATTATTCAGATGAAAGGGCCCTTGGATGTGGGCGCCTGCCTTTTGATGCTGAGACATCAATCCCAAATCCGTGCTCCACCGAGCATCTACACTTTGGTGCTTGTGTCACAACATGAAGGGGAGAGGGGAGGGGGGAATAAAGGCTGAGATGGACATGGAAAGGGAATGAATGCTAAATGAACAACAAAATGGTTTGCCTGGTGAGAGCAGTGTGTAATGGTGTGATGTGGGTGGAAGGTACGTAGAACATATGCTTGAGAAAGCAGTGTAATGAGTAGGCTACCCAACGTGGCATGTGAAACAACATCACTTAACTTGCAATCCTCCCACAGAGGTTAAAGTAGAGACCAGAGTATAATGGGCAGTGAACAAATCCATTTGGAAACACAACTGCCTGCTGCGCACCTAAAACAATTTGATCCACATAGTCCTTACCTGTCATTGCTGCTGTACTTTGTCTGCAGGATGTTTTGTGATGTTTTAGCAAAGTTTAGGGAATTCAAAACACTATTCCCACACCTAAGAGGATGAGCTGCATACTAGTTCACATGTGGATTTTTTTCTTCACTATGCTCATTGATACCCTTGTCACTGAATTGTCCCCTTGAATTTGAACTATCTGCTGAATATGAGCTGTTTTTCTCATATCCAACCACCATTCTGCTTCTCTCTGTATTTGTTCATGTTTACATTTCGATTTAGTTTGCTCACCTTTCACCACCTCTCATATCAAAACTAGAGAAATAATCTCCCAGGTATACTGGTATTCTTGCTTCTTGCATGGAAAAATAATTGTTGTTTTAGTCAACAGACCTATTGTACATCAAAGCGTACTTTCATACTAATGGATAACAGACAGTGTCACGTACATCCCTGAGCTCAACGGCGCTGGGTTGACCTTGCTTCATTGCTTCAAAGTGAAAGTAGCCTTAAACTTTTAAAAAACTCTGTCTGATAACAATGAAACCATTTGAAACATTTGTTGGATTTAGTTAATTTATTTAATTTTAAAGAAGTACAACTAAATGCAACAAAACAGGAACGGGATTCATGACTGTGAATACTAATAGTCAAATTCTTCCGATTTATTCCTTGAAAAATGCATGCATGTCCCCATAAGTCGAAAGTTTGTGTTTAGGAGGGAGTTGTGTGTTAAGTGTGTGAGTGATTGTGTGTGCATAATGAGTATGTGCCTGCATGTGTGTGTGTGTGTGTGTATGTGTGAGTGTGTCTACAACGAGTGAGCATGCGGGCGAACACTAGACAAACAAAAGGTTTTCATTGAGTGTTTCTGCTTTCACTGAGCACTTGGGCAAACAAATGGCTTTGACACATAAAGCACAGTACACTCATGCAGAATGCATAAGCCCCGCGGGCAAGCTTAAAACAAACACTCAACGTGTCCATAGACAGGCCTAATACATCTCAGAACATCACACACACACACACACACACACACAGGTTTACCTTTGACAGGTTTAATTCATCCCTGTGGACAGGTAAGGCCAAATACATCTAAAGAAAAAACATAAAAAACAAACAAACACACGCACGCACACACACACACAAAACATGGCAACACCATGGTAAACACTGCATCCATAAAACAATATTTCTGCTGACAACACAAAAGCATCCTCTGCCCCCCATTCCCTCTCAAACTTGGCAGAGAGAAAGGGCTCATTGCTTTGCAGCAGGTGGTCCTGCTTAGTGTTCTACTCTCAAATACTCAACAAATACTGTATTTACTGTATCTCACTCTTTAAGACAGTAAGTGTAATCCATGTGTGTGCATGCATTTGTATGTATGTGTATATATTCCGATACATGTGTATACAGTATGTATATGTGTGACTTGTGTGTTTGTGTGTCTGGGTGGGTGGGTGGCGTTGCAGAGGCAGAATGGTAAGTGCTATTGACAGCACACATCCCACCAGGCAAGAGGGTCGTAGCAATGTTGTCTCTGCCCATTGGCAAATCAAATATGCTATCTTGCTCTTTCTTTCTCCCTTTCTTACTCTGTCTCCCTCTCTCCACAGACCTTTCCTCGAATTCCATCATTGTGAGTGAGAGAATATAAATTGAGGGTCAGTGTGCAACTCTAGACAAAGGTAGATGAAATGTTAGAAATACAGATAGATAAAGTGAAGATAGATGGAAATACACAGCTCCCTTGCTCACTTCATCCATCCCTGTCCCTTGATTTCCCTTTCTCTACAGCCCAACATCTTTCTTACACCTCTCTTTCCATGACCATCACCCTCCTTCAGCCTACAGTTTCAGTGACAGAATGCATCTCATATTTTCTGAAAAGTACATACACCTTTCATGTATTTTCAAAGTGTATAAAGGATGTTGTGTTTTAGAAAGTGAGCAGGGTTATCATGCAAACTGAATGAGACGCCTCAGGAAAACTAACCTTTAGCATCTGCCCTGGGGGTACAGACAGTTATTAGGTAAAGCCAGCTGAGGGAGTTAGGTTTTATCCTCTATTCCCGAAAAAGCGCTAGTCATTAAAAAGTAGCCACTACTACTTATCTGTTAGTGACTAGTCACTATTCTGCCAGCTACTAGTCATTATTGTAATTTTACTTGCTATTTAATAGGTACTAGTGGCTAATTTCACTTTCATGTTCCTACTACTAAAAATAAAACAGCTTTTTAATTGAATCCTACTACATATTTTAGATATCAAATTTCCATTACTCACTAGTCACTATAGTACGAGTCTCTAATCTATTAGTCTCTAATTCTATTAGTTATTATGGATTACTAGTAACTATTAATCATTTAATATTTTTTAATTGTGACTAATTTGACTGAAAAAAGCTACTGTTAAAAAAATGTTGTAGATATTTTATTCACATGTTGATATCCAAACGAGAATAGTTAAAGTCAGCCACTTAAAACTACTACTAAGAAGTATTAGTCACTAGTGCCTTTTAAATTATGGTCATGGTTATGGTTGAGTAGTGGTTAGACATTGGTTGCTGGAAAGCAACTTGGCAGATGATAAGAAAACAACTTGGCTCATAATTTCGGTTGCTGGCAAACATTTCACGCCACGTGGGGTTCAAACTCACCATCTTTGGAGCTGGAGGCAATATGCCTTGCATCTACCCCAACCAACCTTCTACTGAGCACTTTGAACTTTCTGACTGACTTTGCAATGCTGGTCCCTAAGTTGAGTTTTTGTTTAGAAACAGTGGGAGAGATTTTGCATTGGTTTTCACAAATTTTATAGATTTGCAAATCCCGACATTTCACCTTGAGTTCAAATTGAACACTGTGGTGAATGTTCATGCATGCAGAAACACATACGCTACACAGTATACTTCAATTCGAGCTAATTGTCCTCAAAGCCTCCATCACTCACCATCTGTCTATTGACATGAGGAGAGATAGAACAAAATAAGAGAGCGAGAAACATGGAGCAACCGGGGGACAGGGGTAGCAGAATGAAAAGGTATTAAACAATTTCATGCACACAAAAGGTGAACAATGGGTGAGCTTCCACTCTCTCCCTCCCATGTCCCTCTCTCACTCGATCCCTCTCTCTTTTAGAGCAAGGGCAGAGCTTTTCAACAGGGATAAAGCAGGGAGAGGGCTGTTTTTATTTTTTTGCCGACTACTGAATGCGCTTTGAAGCATTCCCAAAAGGTTGATCCTATTCAGAGAAAGGTTTCCTATTTCTCTGATGCTCTTCAATAATTCATCGTCCCTTTTTATGGTTTGGTCTCAGCGTTGGAAGGATTATCTCAACCTGGCTGCATATGAATAATATCATTGTGATATTCTCCATCCAAGGTGCTGCATCCACAGTGTAGTGGGTATTGGAGATAGATTAAAAAAAACAGAGCGTTAGGCATCAAGCCTGCAACAAAAAGTGTTCATGCATCCTCTGTGGATGAGCACTGGAGATAGATAAAAATGGAAATGTTAGGTATCAAATGCACAACAAATGGAGTTCACCCGTTCTGTGTTTTTCAAGAGCAGTGTATTTCACTTGAACTTCACCATCGGTCAAAAGGCATGTTTGTGTAAGCACACACATGTGAACACGTATGTGCGTGTGCATATGCATGCCAGACATAAGCATGTAGATACCCACATAGATACAGACAGCACAAACATTGCACCCATATAAGATAATGACCTACGTTAGTTAATGTGTAATATTAGACCTTTGAACCCTCCTACAACTAATGGAGGCCAGTTATAATGTATACCAGCAAGTAATTCAACTGTAGAATAATTCAAACAACAGGTTGGTCCATAAAATGTAAGTGAGACTGTGCATGCATCTTTCAAGTGCCCATGTGGTACTGAAACAATGGAACATGCCAAGATTTTCAGGATGTTGCGTAATGAATAAGTTAACCTTTCCAGCATTCTCGATTAAACCCTCAGCAACGGGAGACAGAAAATGAGCAACAGCGAAGAAATGAAAGGTTATTCCCTCTGTTAAGGCTAAGAATATGATCACCACCCACACACACATGCACACACTGCATGCCTACACTCATAAACAAGCTCAAGGGGTAATACACAGGCAGATTCAAACAGGTGCAAAAGTATAATACACAAGTAAGGAAGAATATTAACAAATACACAGATATATGCATTATATGCCGTTGTACACACATACACACACACAGATGCACACATATATACACATCCTACTGAAACACTGTGCCTTGATGTTGACAGAAACATCTAAAATGCCTATGAATCTAAATCTATAAGTCTGTGTGTGTGTGTGTGTGTGCAAAAGGTTTGGGCATGTATCTGGTTATACTTTAGCAAGGACAGATACTTCACAGACTTTATCAAAGCATGCTAGCTAAGGTTAGCTGATTTTCAGTGCCAGGAGCACCTCTATGAGAGCTCTGTGTGCTCGTTGGTTTTCTTCCATTTGCATGCAATGGTTTTTGAAATGTGTAGTCCTTAAGGGACTCGCAGAGCCCTGCATGAGCGTAGCTTAGTGATTTTCTAATTGTGCTGGCATTAAATAAATATTTTGTTCAGCAATTCTCCTAGTTCCAATAACACTGTGCTGCCACAACAATTTGGTGTTAACAGATGGAGTTTTTAAAGTCAACAGTTTCACTCACTCCAATCATGGATACCTGCCCACCACAGCCCTCCACCCGGGCACCTAGAAAACGCTAGCACACTTGTTACACATATACATGGTGTTTATGTACCCTTTCTCAGGGAAACATCAGCTGTATCGGGGACTGTTTGAACCAGCAGCTATCATTTCGTACCATGGTTTCCCTAGCCTACTACCAACCTGCCATGCTGCACAACCTGCATATCTGCATGCACACTACCATATATCAGTATCTGAATACAGAATATATGATGACATTGGATTTGTGTGTTTTCCCCACTTGTTATATATGTATACTCCCTCTCTATCTCTGTGCGAGCACCAGATATGTATGTGTGTGTGTGTGTGTGAGGTTGGTTGGCTGTGTGATAGCCCATACAATTCTGCTCTAGTGTCAGCTCCAGTGACTCTGATAAACTGCACTGCACCAAGACTTGTCATCCCATCCAGACAAAGTGTGACAGGCCAGGGTGCCGTCAGAGAGAGGTACACAGTGTGTATGTGTGTGTGTGAGACAAAGAAAGACAAGTCTTTTTGAGTGCGGGCATGTGTATGTGTGTGGGTACAAAAAGTCTATGTTTTGTGTGTGTGTGTGTGCTCTTGTGATTCCATCCTTGTGAGAACCAATTTTCGACCTTCGGAATGAGGACATTTTTGCAAAGTGAGGTCATTTTGTAGTTCTCAGTTCTTCAAGGGGCTAGTTTAGGACTTAAGTTCAGGGTTTAAGGAATACACCAAGTGTTTGGTAGCTTGTGATGAAAGTGAAAGTGAAAGTGATGAAAACAGACATTACAACCATACATGTGGTCCCAGCAGATATTTCGCTCCAGTGCTCCAAGGACATTAAAAGGACAACAGCAAGGACATCAGCACCTCACATACACTGTTTAAAATAATGGGGAGCCAGTGAACCAGTGTTGTGTTAAAAAGTAATACAAATCTGGGTTGCCCCAAACTAGACACATCGATATGTCAAACATGGCACATCAGTTTTAAGAATGTATAATGAAAAGAGACAAAGACGATACTACTATACAACCTATTTACAATCCTATGCAACATATTTTGTCAGCTGACAGTCTGTATTAAACTTTAATAATAATACCCATACAGCCAAACTCAACACAGAACAACCTCAATTCCAATATATCTGTGACCTGCCTTTGTTGCTGGGTAACTGGGGTTCCTACTCTACAACATCAGGAGGATTCGCCCCTTCCTCATTGACGAGACGGCGCAGGTGCTCATCCAGGCTCTTGTCATCTCCCGCCTGGACTACTGCAACTCCCTCCTTGCTGGTGCCCCGGCGTCTGCCATCAGACCTCTGGAGCTTGTTCAGAAAGCTGCAGCTCGTCTGGTGTTCAACCGCCCCAAGTTCTTCCACACAACTACCCTTCTCCGTTCTCTACACTGGCTCCCTGTAGCAGCTTGCATCCAGTTCAAGACCCTGGTGCTTGTCTATAGGGCAGTGAAAGGAACAGCTCCTTCTTCCCTCCAGGCTATGGTCAAGCCTTACACCCCCACCCGACCACTTCGCTCTGCTGCCTCGAGGCGACTGGTTGCCCTGTTGCTCAGGGGCCCCTGCGGCCGATCTACACGGTCACGACTCTTCTCTGTCCTGGCCCCACAGTGGTGGAATGAACTGCCCACTGATGTCAGGACAGCAGAGTCGCTGCCCATCTTTCACCGCAGGCTGAAAACCCACCTCTTCAAGAAACACTACCCTGACCCTCTTAGCTCTTGTTCATTTGTTTCACTTACTTGTCATTTGTTTCAATAAAAGTAGGTATCTAACTTGTTGACCTTTGACCTTAGCACTGGTTCTGCCCGTAGATGCTTGTTGAGGAAGGAGATGCACTTACAACTCCTGGTGACTAGTAGTTCTCTACCTATGTTGAATGCACTTATTGTAAGTCGCTTTGGATAAAAGCGTCTGCTAAATG